>WEIS01057281.1:0-50064 GCA_013389965.1 Todus mexicanus | reverse complement strand
GGACTTTGGACTTGTCTAGTTTGAAGGAAAGGAGGTAGAGGAGTGACCTCATTGCTCTCTACAGCTTCCTGAGGAAGAGACTTGAAGAGGGAGGTGCTGGGCTCTTCTCCATGATGGGAACTGTTCAAAGTTTCACCAGGGGAGGTTCAGACTTCACATGAGGAAACATTTCCTTGCCAAGAGGGTGGCCAAACACTGGAATAGGCTTTCTTGAGAGGTGGTTGATGCCCCATACCTGTCAGTGATTGAGAGGGATTTGCACAATGAATAACATACTTTAACTTTTTGTCAGCCCTGAAGTGATCACGCAGTGGGTCTAGATGATCATTGTAGGTCCCTTCCAACTGAAAATAGCCTAGTCTAGACTAGTCTATTTCCTTTGCCAGACACCTCTTCTCTTAGCCCTCAACTGCTGGCAAAAGCCTTCCCCACGTGCCACAAAGTCCATCTCCCCTGGGATACAGGTTACTCAAACCAAGATCACGAGAGAGAACTGCTAAAACACACACCTTGCTCTCTGTGCCCTAGTTTTGTGAGTGTGACTGAGTGCAACCTGCGAGCTCACCGCCTATGCCAACACTCTGTCCTGGGGAAATGACACCTGAGCATTTCCAGTAAGTGTTGCATCCTTCCACTGGCTGCTTCTGGGAACTCCTAGCTGAGTCACCCAATCTTCTGCAGACGCACATGCAATTTGTACCGTTTGTCTCAGTCTCTGGAGAAATCAAACTGTGCGCATCCTCTTAGAGCATGTGAGGTACGCTGGCAAGGCCAGTCAGCCAGGTAGCAGACAGACAGATGAGCATTTCCACGAATTCTTCAGTTTGCAGAACTGTGCCTTTTACTGTCATATGGGGAACTGGAAGCATCCTGAGCCTTCAGAGGAAGGTGGTAAGTGAACAAAAAAAAATATATTCTTAGAATGGATCTACTCCTGTAGGAGCTACAAGCTTGTATTATTCTCATATTCTAAAGACAGAATCACATATGTGATAACCACATTGAGGACAATTGCAGCTGGCCTTCTTCCCTACAACATCGAGGAAGAGGGAGAGCAAGAGTTGGATTCAGAGAGGAGAGTACCCCCCCATACCACACAATCTTGCCTTACTGTAGGATAAACCCAGCCTTGCAGTAAGGAGTGCACTGCCATCTCACCTTCCCACTTCGTTGTAGCAACAAAATGTTTTTCTGTACAATGCGCTCCCTTCACCGAGGAATATTCCCAGTAGCTGGATCAAAGCACACTGTGCAGAAAACATCTTTTCTTGCTACAACAGAGTGGGAAGGTGGGGAGACAGTGGACTCACTGCAAGGCTGGATTTGTCAGGCTTCATGTTGTTTGATCATGTTGCACTTTCACTAACAAGACTGAAAAAGTCTCTTCACTCTCCAGTTCCCCTCTTTTAGATCTCTTCCAGGTGGGATCACCCACCTACAGTGATAAAGTCTCTTCTCAACCCGCTGTCTGACAAGCGAAAAACATCCTGGTCCTCAATCCACGAAACTAATTTTCCAGCTGCAGCCTCACTTCACCGATCCTCCTTTACAACCACCAGTGTCTTTGTGTCCTCTTGCTGCCCTAGCACAAACCATTCTTCTAACAGATGTAAGATTGCTTTCTTGATAGCATGTCACCCCACCTTTCACCCTGCTGTGAGAGAACTAGACTTTTCTCGTCACCCCACTGCATAGAGGGCATCTCATAACATCACTGGCATCGCTTCCCAAAGCAATCTCCCGTACTGTAGGTAGACATGGGATTTGCTTGACATTGAGAGCTTGCAGCTGTGCCAGGCTTTCCAGAGAGCATTTGTCAGAACATATGTAGTTTAAGCAAACAGAGCTGTAAAGAACAAGCTGACTATCCCCACCTCTCACTAGCCAAGTTCTGCACATGTTCCCCAGTAAATTCCCAAATGAGGTCAAGGCATTTAACTCATTATCTTCATAGAGTTCCCCCCAGACTGAAGGCTGTCCAGACAGATGACAAATGCTTTATTTAAGTAATATGGATCACCAAAATCCTCCGCTGCAACACAGCTGCTTTGGACCGGAACACAGCAGCTCTCCCAAGCCAGGAGTGTTACACAACCTTTGCCTAGAAAGGAGGAAATCAACAAAACTTCTCTGGTTTAAATTGCAACAGAAAATCAAGTAAGTTAAAACTAGACTTGGCAAATGACATTCAGAGTCCAGAATCTGTAAATGGGAGATTGTGGTGGTTCTAATGGGCACAAGCCACCAGAAAATCAAAAGTAGCTTTCTATTTGGGAAGCTGTAGGCCAGCAACACCATGGCCCTACCAGCACTGAATTAGGCCTAGGTTGACCCAGTCTGACAACACTTCCTGCAACATCTGGATTTTCTTTGGATGTTTCTGCCAAGCTGCAGCTTGTTCCAAGCCTGATGAGTTCATGAGACCTGAAAATGGAGATGCCTGAGAATTGGCCGCATCAAAGTCAAGAACTGTGCTCAGAGCCTGGTTATCCTCTAGCCAGCAATCATGTGTGGGCATCTGCACAGACCAGGCACAGGCTGCCAGGGATGGTTGGGACTTCACTCATATTAGCATCCCCTCTGCTGTGTGGCAATGGCAAGGTGGCACAGGGACATCCAGGTCCTGTCTGCATCCCTGACAGCTTTGCTCAGGGTGGCTGCACACTCAAAGCAGCCTACCTTCAAGCAAGCTCCAACAGGAGTGTCTTGCAGGGAGGGATTCGCCCTCTGTTACACAAGGTGATGGTGCAGGAGGCTGAGTCACAGCACCTGGGAGGGCAGCTGAGCAAACAGGGCTCCCCCAGGAGAGATGCGCATCCTCGGGCCAAGCTTGTCCACGGGCACTAACTGCAGCTGAACACTCCCCATTTCTTGTGCAAACTTCCACGCAAGAACCGTGGTTTTCTACAGATTCACATTTTGATGCCTCCTGCAAACCACAAGGTGTTTTGATTGTGACTAAACAACAGATACGTATTGCAAACAATCCTCCTCCTTTGGACTGTTGGATTGGTCCTGCAGGACATATAGATGGACAAGGACATGAGCGAATGCTGCAGGCCCTAGTGGCACCCATGGCAGCGGGTCGTGATGGCTGGTGGAGCTGGTCAGGGTGAGCAACACGCGTTACAGGTGTTTCCTCAACGGCGCAGCTGCTTGGGCTGAGCTGAATTTTTGAAGAAGAAAGCAAAGCCCTGGTGTAGTGTTTTTGTGCATGTGGAGGGTGTGCCACGGAGCCAGAGTGTCTGGGACAGCCGCGGTCAGAGGAAGCCGCTGTGGCTGCTCGTGGAGGAGGAAGTGGGTGTCCCAAGGCTGGAGGCAGGGCGAGCACTGGTTTTTCCCGAAGAGGAGGGGAGGTGGCGGGGGGAGCCGGAGAAGGGAGTCCAACCTAAGAAAAGAGCACGGAAGGAAGAGGCTCGGAAAGTGCACTGCTGATGTGGATGTGGAGGAGAGGGCTGGGAAAGGAGCTTGTCCCTACAGAGAGGAGGATGCAGCTTTTCTGAGTTGTGGGAGAAAGGGCTGAGGTTTTCAACCTGGAGGGAGTAGAAAGAACAGGGATGCATTGGGCAGACACAGCTGGAGGAGGCTGAGAACTGTTTCCAGATAGAAAATAAGCCAGGAAATGGTGGCTGAAACTGGAGGGTAAAAACCGAGAGGACTAGAAGAGAGGGAAAATGTCAGTAATGACAAGGAGTTTTCATTTAGCGCTGCCATAAAGGCCTGTACTGGAATGTATGTGAGCTGAAACGCATCCTTGGAGGAGTCAAGGTGAATAAAAAACAAAACTTTGCCCTCAGGTATCTGTAGCAAACACACAATTGGTCTTACCTTGTATACTCATAGCTTCATTTCACCATCGTTTTTGTTTCGCTTAGTTAAAACCCTTAAGCTTTACCTGGCAACATTTAAATCTGATGAAAGGGAGCACAAGAGCAGGGAAAGGCCATATATTTTGTTGCTGGAAAATTCCCGTATGCCTGTACACAAGCAGAGACCAGACCAAAGTCATGCAGTCAGGAGCAGGCTAGAAACATCTAGAAGCACGTGGGGCACGTCACCAGCATGCCCTGTAGCCATCTCCTCCACTGCATGGAGAAGCCAAGCAAGCAAATATTGGGGTGTACAGGCCCAAGGGCAATGCGAACTAGCTGTGGGGCTGTGCCAGAGCAGGATTTCTAGGTAGCTCGGGTAGGAGGTCTGCTATGTCACAGCCACAGAGGACAGCTCCACAGAAGGATCAGATAAAGGTGCTTTCTGGGTATTGGCTTTACCTGTAATTCTGCTAAACTCAATCCAAGTGCTTCCTGCCCAGCCCAACCCTAAAACTATGTCTGTTGCCGTGTCCTAACAGCCATATCCCTTTGAATCTACCCTAGAGATGTCCTAATCAACTACTGATTGAGTAAACTCCTTACTCAAGGGCAGTGCAGCATTTAGCAACAGCCTCCAGTGCAGCTGGCAGTGTTCAGGGGCTTTGCTCACCAGTGCGTGGCAATCCCTTGGTTAATTCTGCTCAGTCCCGAGCACTCACTGCCATCAAGGGGTTTGCAGAAATCGATGTGAGAGATGTCTGATGCTAAAGCTCAACAGTGTCAGGACTGATCTGCAGGAGCATTGTGTTTGGCTCAAACCGGCTGGAGTTCAAAGGAGATGTGTAAGTCAAGAAGCATACCTTGCTGATGTGGTTTGGAAATGGTGGGCTATAGGCTGAGTTTCTTATGTTGGCATCTGAAGTATACCCAGAGAGGTTTTAAAGCAAGCAGCTCCAAGAACAGCCAAAGAGGCAGTGCTGAGCTGCTCAGGGCTGTGTCTTATGACTGGAGACTCCCATGTCTGATAAAACATGAGATGGGGCTGTGGCTGGGCCATTACAACATCTGTAGACGCCCTTTGTTCATGCTGTGGTTGAGGTCATTTTGCAGTTTTTTCCTACAAGCTAATGAGGTTTCTTTCTCCTTAAAGCTAAGTCAAATATTCACAAAAATATTGGGAGTGTAGCATATCTGAGAGCCTTCCCCTCTGCCAAATGTTTGTTACAAGTGGCCAAAATGATCAAAAGTTGACCTGGAGGGAAAAAGAATGATGCAAACATGCTTGCAAATCTCAACTAGAGAAACTGCATGAAACAAAGCTACAAACCTGTAACTGTTTTTTAATTATGCAGCATTTTACTAAGGAGTGGCATGCATTGTGGCTATCATATATAGAATTTGGATGTATTAAATATTTCTAAAATTATACTGCACTCTGTTGTGTGTTATTATATGTCTATTTGAGGTTTTTACCTGCAACAGCCCTAACGATTAACAGTTCTTGCTAAACTACCCTGCAAGGTCAGAAATGTGATCTGTTCTTCAGCGAAGAGAAGAACTGAGATCCGTGAAGAACAATTTGTCAAACTGGAAAATGTAGCGTCTGCATTCTCCCATCACACAGGAGAGAACAGATACTGTTTTTTCACAACAGTATTTTTCCTGAGAGTGTCTGCAATACCAGTTCTGAGTACTGGCAGTCTATGAGAGGGGGTGACAATGTCCCAGGCCCTGAAATAATTTGTAATAGCATGGAGCTGACAACAGGAAGTGTCCAAAAATGGCTTCATACAAAAAAGATCTCAATTCATCATTTCTGTTTGTCCTGGTTTGGCTTAGAACAGAACAATTCTGTTCTATGATTTTTATTTTTTGGCTAAGTCTGTCCGAAGTTAGCAGCATGTTGTTGCAGAGTGTCTGCTTCTAGCAGTGAGAACGCTCCATGTTTACAGTTAGTACTAAGGATTGGTATGCAAACCAAGGTCACTGCTAGATTTTGTGGACCACATTGGGGAGTGCAGAAAAGTAAAGGCTGCACCTTCAGGGAGGAGCGAACAGGACAGGTGACCCTAAATTAGCCAACGAGGGATTCCATCCCATATACGTCATATTCGGTATAAAGCTGAGGGATAACGAGGGTCTCGGCCCTCCACTCTTGGCCCTTTCGCCATTTTGCCCTTCATCTTTTGTTTGCCTGAGCTCGAGCTGCTCTCTCGGCTTCGGGACTCTTCCTCGCTCAGTTTGGCCTTGGCAGCTTCAGCTTTGCCCTGAGGCCTCCGGCCCCGGTCTCAGCCCCCGGCTCAGGCCTTGGCTGGGCCCCAGGTTCTGGGCCGCATCCCTGAATCCAGCTCCCGGTTCCCGTCTGCTGCTGGGCCCTTCCACAGCATCAGTGGAGATGGGGACAGATTTACCATCGGGGGGGTTGGGTTTGATACTGGTTTTGTGCATATTTGTATATATTTACTTTTTATTATTGTCATTATTATTTTTCATTTTTTAGTAAAGCTGTTCTAGTTTCCTTTCCTAATCGATAAGTCTCTCTCCTTTATTTCCTTTCTTCCCTTTTTGTGTGGGGAGGCGGAGAGAGTGTTCTGTTGCAGATTTGGGGGGTGCCCTGACCCCAAACTGTGACACTGTTCCTGATGAGCAACACTTTAGGCAGTTCTAAATGTCTTCTCGATTTTTAAATGTGTCCTGGAGAGTATTAATAGTAATTGGAAGTACCAAGAGCTTTGCAGGTTCTGCTGATTTGAATGGAAAAGCAAAGTACATCCTCTTTTCATGATTTAGCCCCATAATTGGTGGTTTCAGTTCTGATGGCAAAAATCACCATGACAGTAGAGATGCAGGAGTAGTAAGCCACTGTTCAGATTCCCAGTCTGGTCCTTACTGTCTGAGTTGTAAACCTGAAACTCATACAAAATAAAAGCTGTATCATCTTTCTTAGCACACAGGGAATTTATAGAGCACAATATACAATTACCCTGCAACATATATGCCTTCCTTTAGGAGCAGTAAAGTCTTTCAGTAGAATTCTCCATTAAATATGGAAAAATTAGTTAAAATCTATTAAATATTTGTCATATAAAAAAATCTTGGCAAGTGTATATGCATACATATGTACACATACATGTGTATACATACATGCACAAATATATACATTCATAAAACTGCAGATGCGTATTTTCATGAGTTGGGCATTTCTCACTGCAAGAGCCTTCTGTTAGTGCTGGGTGCAGGTGTTTGCCTGCTAAAAATAGTATATGCATGATGTTCAGGCAATAGTTCTTATCAGGCCTTCTTGCCAGTGGCTGTATTCCCCTAAGTTTTACCAAGCTTTTACAACCTGCCTGAATAGCTGAAAATAAATACCTTAGTTAAGAAGACTCAAACTGGCCATCTTGGTCTTAGACACCTTTCTCCCTGCTTTCAGTCTGATATCAGCTTCCTATGAAGCAGGGAGGAAAATCCCAATGAGAAACTTGTAAAGGATGAGGAATGCACTCAATACAGAGATCCAAAGAGAAATAAAGGTGTGTCTTGTGTTTCATCTTCAAGCATGAGATAAGAGTGTGGCCATGAAATACCTCAAGTAGAGACATTATCAAACCCTGAGCCATGTTTTCTGTTACAGTAGCCTTTGTTCAGGGAACCTGACAGTAAGGTCTAGAAATCAGAGCCATACTGAATATATACCAAAAGTGGACTTCTGTATCTGTAGAGTCAATGCACAGGACCAACAGCGAGCACTTACATGTGTTGGGCATATGCAGATTTTAAAAAAATTACTAAGTTTTGCACAGATGTAATAAAGAACTGTAGAAATGGGCAGCAAGCTGCCCCCAAAGCCTGTTGTGTTTCACTCAAGGAAGACTGCATGATCACCTAGTGAGCAAGCATGTTCCCAGGGAAAAGGCACAGTCAAGCAGAGGTTTGGAGCCAGGAGGGACAGAGGTGCAGGGTGATGCAACCCCACCAGCTCAGATCTGGAAGCTACACTGGGCCAGTACATCCATTTCTGGGTTTGACTCCATTGCAGCTAGCTTGGTTCTGTCTGCATCTGTTCTTACGCGTTGTGCCTTACCAGTGAGAGTGTTATTCACTGAAACAAACTGGGCAGGGAGTTGTTAGCATCTGCCTCTTTGGTCTGGCTGAAAGTTTTGCTGTAGCCTCAACACAAGTTCTAAAGCCCAGCTCAGGGGGTGCTGGATGAAATACCATGGCCTGTAACACACAGGAGATCAGTCTAGGTGACCTAACCATCCCCTTTAGCCTTATGCTCTATGAATACTCCTGCAAGACCAACTGCCTTAATCCTTTAGCAAAGAGATGGGGGGATGCTGATCTTCTCTCGTAAGACTTTCCGTCTCCATTACGGCGCACACTCTTAAGCAGCTCACGTTCACCCATATGGTCAAGCACATACTTTGCATTTGTCTTCTGCTCTAGTGTTAATGATCCTGCCAGATGCATTCACATATGACAGCAGGAAATTCACCCAGCATGTGTAGTCATTTTGGAACAGTGAATCAAGTAAGAGATACTGGCTTTCAAGGGTGAACATGGGGAGCTTGTATTGACTCATTCCAGCAAATTTCAGAGAACGAAAGACAAATGGGTGAATTCTCTTACTTCTGGCAAAGTTTCCTCCACCGACACAAGTATCTCTTCAAACAAAGGATTTTCCCTCTCCTCAGATGTCCTCAGACACTGAATTTGCAATATCTGATAACACACTTTTCCATAGCAACAAACAGTGACGGCCCAAACACAGGATTATGTGACTTCACTCAGAGTCAAGCAGAATATTAACAAGGATACTGATAGCTAATACTTT
Organism: Todus mexicanus; assembly: GCA_013389965.1. Classification (NCBI taxonomy): domain Eukaryota; kingdom Metazoa; phylum Chordata; class Aves; order Coraciiformes; family Todidae; genus Todus; species Todus mexicanus. The sequence goes on along the minus strand of WEIS01057281.1, from coordinate 41,415 downwards.
CCACTTCTGTGGCACCTCCCTGCAGAGGATTTCAGGGAGCTTTACACACATCATCCCCAATTTGCAGACAGAGAAATGAAGAGGAGAAGTAAGTAACCTATTCTGAGATCAAGAAAACAGGCCAGGCTCAGAGAGCCCAGGAGGGAGGAGGAGAGTGGGTCCAGAGGAGAGCGACGAGACTTGTGAAGGGACTGGAGGGAAAATCTTATGAGGAGAGGCTGAGGGAGCTGGGGTTGTTCAGCCTGGAGGAGACTCAGGGGGGACCTTGTCACTCTCTACAACTACCTTAAAGGAAGTTGCAGACAGGAGGGGGATGGGCTCTTCTCCCAAGCAATTTGTGACAGGACGAGAGGGCACGGCCTGAAGCTGCACCAGGGGAGGTTTAGGTTAGATCTTGGGAAGCACTTCCTCACAGAAAGGAGGATAAAACACTGGAATGGACTGGCCAGGGAGGTGGTGGAGTCACCGTCCCTGGAGGTGTTTAAGAAGAAACTGCATACCACACTTAGTGGCAGGGTTTAGCTGACTGGTGGTGGTAGGTCATAGGCTGGACTTGATGATCTCAGAGGTCTTTTCCAGCCTTAATTATTCTGTGATTCTATGAAGACCAGATCTTCTGGACTGGGAGCAGCACACAGAACTGATAAGGTCCTGCTGTCCTCCACCCCTGAGAGCTGCTTTCTTTGGGATAACATGTCCATCTGGCTGCTTCCTACCCCCTCTCTCTGTTCCCTCAGAGGGTTCTGTGGGATAAAATGGCATTTATAGGTCCAGCTGCCCTCTGTTAGCAAGCAAAGGGCTGGCGCCACTCCTCCTGAGCAATCCCAGGGATGCTGGACCCATTGTGAGTGTTCATTCTTCCAAAGTGATTTACTTCAGGTGATGCGAAGGCAGAGGCAGGTGTCTGGCCTCAGACCTGAAATACATGAAATATAAATACAGGAGGAAATTAAACTTCAACAAAGGCATGCTAAAGAAGCAACTGGATGAACATGCACCATGCAGTGCTCTACTCGAGTCGAGAGAAGGGGGAGAGATCTCAGTGACTGAACTTACACAACTCATCATGAAAAACAACCTGTATCTCACCGACGGCAAGTTGAAAAGACTGTTGCATCTCCAGAAACCCAGGGAGTCTTTTCATTTCAAAAGAAATTTAATGAAAATGATAAAAGGAAGCGCATCCCTATCTCTCCTCCCTCAGATAATTGGGTGTAAATAACAGCTTCTTTTCATGCATCAAACCTTTTATCTGTAATTAGAATTGGCTTCATCCAGATCCACTGGTATCCCGTGCAAAGAGAGTTCTGATGGTGTAATGAAGTGCTGTGTGATTATTTATTTATTGTTGCAATACATGTCAGAACAACTTCCAGAGATTTGTCTGGGTTTAGAAATGAAGCTCTGGGAGGCTGCTCTAAACTGAAGCCCAAGAAGAGGTCCTTTTGCACTTCTCTGTGGTATCGTGCCGTCACGGTTGTTTGCTCCCTGCATTGGAAGAACAGGGGGAATTAATTCAATGGAGCACTTGGTCATGTGTTTACCTCCAAGTATTCTAGAAAGCACCTTTAGAAAACAGAAGAAGTTAATCACACGCTTATACCATGCTTGAAATGACCTGATTTTTTTGGTTTGCTTGCTGGGAATCTAAGAAAACCAATAAAGCTTTAAAAAAGTAGTTCAAATAAATCTTTTTTTTTCTGTCCTAATAATCTATTTCACCTGGGACTACTTGAATACTTCTGTTTCAGAAGAAAAAAGGAGGATAATTCATACAGAAAGAGACTAGAGTCACAGAGTTTTTTGGAATTGTGTGTAGGATAGGGAAGCAGGGGCCAGATGCTACCTGTATGCTGAAACCAAGTGAGTAGGATACCCACCTACTGCATGGGAACCCCCTTTTGTTGCACTGGGAGAGCTACATAAACCTGGCTTTTCCTTCCTTCCTTCCTTGTGAACACCCCAAGCACCTATTTTGCAGAGTGCTCTTTGCATAAAACCTGCTTCTTAGGGTCCCTCTCAGAAGTTTGTAGCTTGTGAGGGTGCTGTTGGAAATCCATGCAATGTGACCTCCACCCTGAAGCAAGTAAGTGGTGTCTTACATTAGTAATGCTGAGCCAGATATAACAGGAGGACAGCTTCTTTTCAGACCTACCTGTGTCACATATTGTGAGAGCATCAGAGAAAAGTATCCTATACCCACTCTCCATATTCTTACCAGAAATAAGCCTTCCATCATCTTTTATCCCTCCTATTTGTGGGCTTTAAAAAAACCAACAAAACTATTTGAGGGGTTTAAAAACAAACAAACAACCAACAAATTATTTTGTTATTTTCAGAGTCTTTTAGAGACAACTGATAATATTCTGTGACGAAAGACATGACTGGATTTAGGGCGGAATTTCTGAATGGCAGACCTCACTGAGGAACTGAGGCAACCCCATATCCTGTTGCTGTCCTGGTTCAGGAAATGCTGTCTGTGTGTAACGAAAAAAGGTGCAACGTAAACCAACAGTGTTAAAGATGGAAGCTAGCTCATAAATGAAAGAAAATACGTGCATATTACTGCTATTGCACAACTCTGCTGGAGAACAGCTGCAAAATCCCTGAGCAGCTACTGGAGCCACTGTCTCCACTTTTCAATTCAAAGAGATTTTAGCTATGGTTCTCATACACTCTAGAGAGTCAAAGTGGGCTTTGTGAAAAAAAGAACCCACAACCAACCAACAAATCAAACTCACAGAAAACCAGCCTTACCTGCGATTTTCTGCGTCTGACCTGAGCAGTCAGCCTGCCAAAGAATTGCTTTGGATTATAACACCAAACACTTTCTTGTGGCTCTTTCTAAAGAAGAGACATTCATTATTTTTGAATAACATAGGATGTTGATAGAATTTGCAGAACATTTTGATACTGATGGAAAGCAAATTTCGTCTTTATCCCTGCAGATGGAACAAAGTGGCTGATCAGAGCTGTGTCCAACACAGATCATGTTGCACATATACCTGGATCCTACAATGTCTCCAAACCTTCAAGTATATTCAGGGACAGAAGCATTTTGCACAGCAATTTTTTTCTTGTCAGCTTCATGGTACCTATCACCTGTCACACTCTTCCTACTAGCTCTATCCTGAAAAAAAAAAATAAGGAAATGGGGATTTTGTATCAGTCAATGAGCTACCTTAAAACTGTGGAACAAAACTGAGGGGCAAAGAAAATTATCCAAATAATTTAAATCCAGCAGTTAGAAGTGACTTGGAAGCTAAAGTGCACGAAGTGAACACCAGAAGCAAGCTGCAGTGCATCCTGCTGAAGTCCAGAGGAACCATCATATCCCAAGTTGACTGCAATATCTGTCCTTGCAAATTCCCACCGCCACCAATAAAACTGTTACAAGCAGGAAGCCTGTATGGAAACTCAAGTGCATTTCTATGTCCTCTGGCACATCAGATATGTTGACCAAAGAAGCAGTCTTGATTCCTGGATAGATATTGGCCACATCCCCTTGGACTTTATTTGGGGCCCACAGTAGTCCCCAGTGTGTTAGGACCCTGTTGGCAGACCCGTTGCGTATTGTTTTCTTTAAATAAAAAGCAGGATATGACGGGCTGAATTTTACCCTGAATTTTGTGGATTAGGATGACTCAGAGATTGGGGTACTTCAGGGGAAAAAGAAAGCGGCTGCATGCTGGCTGGCAGAAGGAAGGTCTTTGCAGTACGGAAGCTGTTGCAATTAGCTGTTGCTGCTGGGGGAGCCCGGGTAGCCTGTGCTTGGCTGTGGTGGCAGCCAGACACTTCTCTTCCTCACCACGTCACTGCAGACATTTCTCCAGTTAAGTCAGTGCAGAAACACTGCAGGGGAAGTGACTTTGAAGTTTCCCGCAGGAAAGTATATATAGACCAGCAAATACCTCATGCTTTATGTGCATGGCCAGGTCAGGGTGGATATTACACTCAAGCACGCAAGAGTTGTAATACAATGGTCCTGTATGTGACTGAGAGAGGGCCTAGATCCTTGGATGCTTCCTTCTGCTCCAGTAGTGGCATGCACATATATTGCTTCTTCTCCTTCCTAAAGACCATTGCCATTTCTAACTCCAGGCAGCACTACTCAAGGGTTCAGCCCAAGGCTGACTAGTGTACAACAGGCTTACTTTCCACCACTCACATTGCATAGAATATTCCTTGTTACTAGTTTTTGGGAGATGGAAGGAAAAACAGCTTTGCAAAGCCCAGCCCACTTAGACCTTCTGAAAAGGAAGTGTTTAATTTCTTTGCAAGTTACCTAAGCTGTTAAGAAAAACTTGGAAGGACTATGAAAAAGAGAATGAGAATAAAAGGAAAAGATGTTTCCAAACAAAATGCTAAACCAAAGAAAATTCAAAATTCTGAAATCTTGTTCGACCTTTTCATCTTTTTCAACTCTTCACATCCTTCCCCTACATAGCACATATTTGTATTTGCCTGGGCCCAAACTCTTGGTAAATTCCACCTGTTTTCATGAATAGCATCCATTTCTGCAAAACTCTGCTTGTGGGTTTGTTGAATGGACTGATTTGCACAGAGACTCCATCCAGTCATAACATTTAAGTCAGCAGGAAGCTATAGGTACATTTTTCATTCCTAAAGTGATTATTAAAGCCTTTTCCATCAAATCCTCCTGGGATCAGAGCCTAAGGAAAGGCTCAAATGTGAGCTGAGCTGTAACATCGCTATTGCTCAGTGGGGAGGCTTGTCCCCAAGGTAACTCGCACTGGTTACGTTTGTTTGCCATAAAAGTAAACACTGCTATAGAAACCTGCCCTGTGCAGAATGGCCCATGCCATCAAATCAAACAATTCTCTGCATTCACAGAAGTAACTGCAGGGCAGATGCACCCAAACTGCCTTAAAATGACTCACTTTTGAGCAACATGTTGCTCAGTGCACAATGTTTTTCAAAGCTCATCCCATTGTCTCCAGTTCCTGCCTGCACTCTGGCCCACAAGGTCCCAGATGATTTTCTCCCAGCTCCCTGCCTGAACAGTTTCTCTCTTCCTCAGCTTTTGCTTTATTTCCTGACACAGTCCACAATGAATCCCAATTTCATTCTTCTTGGAGTCTTCATCCAGGCTCTGTATTTTACTTGCCTTGTGGTCACAATCAGTCTCTCTGGCTTCTACCTTGTACTTGGGCTCTTCCTCAGACCTGCTTTGCCTCTTCACTTCCTGCTTCCATTTCACTGCCTGTTCCAGCCTCCTTGACCAAGCACTCACCAGCCTTTCAGCCTCTAGAAAGAGCATCTTTGCCCAGTCCTCCAACCCCATGTGGCAAGGGGTCCCTGTCTATCAACCAATGCAGTAACAGTCTTCTCCTCCTGCACTTCCTGGAAATCCTTGCTGCAGGGCATTGAAGAGATCAGGTCCGTGAAGCCAATGCCAGATCACAACAGAAGAAATTATTGAGGGCTACATGGGTACAAGTCCTGGCCTGGGAAGTAGGAGTGATATACAGTTCCAGAGGCTGGCACTATTCCAGCAACATACACATCTGCCATACCATATTTTTATCTTTTTTACAAGTACCACAACCAGTATGTCAAGGCCAAGAGAGAGGTTGCTGAACAAGATGGATCTGATGGCCAAATTGGTACGACCTTACAACTTCTCCATGTCTCCCCTTCCAGAGCGAGCTTTCAACCCCCAGCACTCAAGTCACTTGGTCACCTCTTTCATGCCACCGATGTCCAGCTGATAAGGGAGTGGGCAGGCGGAGCAAGTTCAACCACTTGTAAAGATTGGGTCTGCCATAGGTTTGGACATCAGCTTGCCCAGACTTCTCCTTTGTGGGATTGGTCTGCTGTCCCAAGTACCGTTGTGAGCACAGGGCTTGTCCTGCCCATGCTGCTATTCCTGTTCTTATGCTCTCCTGGTTTTGAAGGCTTTTCCCGTTCTGCTCCTCTTTATAGCTGCTGCAAATTCCTGCAGCAGCACTTCAGAAAGATTGAAATCCTTTGGACTCTTTCCTCCTGGTTTCAGAACCACCTTTGCTGTCTTTCAGGCATCTCTAAAGAAGCAGCTAAGCCCTGGGGAAAGCTGCAGGGTCTCTGAACATATGCAGTACTAGGCACTTTACTTTTACTGATTATCTTACACATCCAGGGTCTCTATAGGTCTTCAATCTTCCCTCCACACATGTCTATAAACCCAGTCCTCAGCCTTTCAAACTGGGAGCTGCGGAGAGGCAACCGATTCCCTTTCTGCCTCATACACACAAAAAGTATCACTATGTTAGGACACCTCATAAATCAAACATATGTTAGAGGTTTTCCATGCATCAAACTCAGTAAACAAATGCATTCAGCCCTGTTTGAGTGAGGAGACTTACGTACCAATCAGTGCCGCAGGGAATCATGTTTATACCTGCACAGAAATTGCTCAAGAACAGTACGTCCTTGTGAAACTATTACCTCTGTCCCCTCCCTCTCTCCCTCAACCCCACTATGGCCAAGGCCTGGGAGTCTCAATGCTATTTGGCCACCAGGTTGAAACTACACAAGTGCAGCATGCCTGGATGTCACGAGTTTGTTTATTCAGTGCCTCTGAGTCCTCTTCTCATCCCTCTTCCTTCCTGTTGTTTGCCTCCTCTCATTTTTTTCCTAAGTCCAGATTGCAATAGGAGTCCCTTCCTCCTCCAAACCCCCAGGAGCAGAAAATGGCCCTTCGGAGAGGGCAGAGAGCGCTCTCCCCACGCATAGGGACAGGGAGTGGGTGGTGGGGCTGTTCTTTTCTCCCATCCAGCACCCACTCAGCAGCACAGCTGAGCTGGTGACAGATGACAATTTGCTCCTGGCATCGTTCCCTGGTAAATTATGACAGGAGCAAGGAAGGAAGTGGGGAGATTGCTGGAGATGCAATCCCATGGTGTGAACCAGTGGTGAGCAGTGACTCAGAGGCAGGCTGCGGCTCCAGGAGGTTTGCTGGCACAGAGTGAGCCAAGGAACCGGGGCTCTGCCTGCCATGGAGGTCAGAGCAGCAGCATGGGTCTTGTGCTGGAAAACACCTCCTCCCAAAGTGTCCTGAAATCACTTCATCCAAAGTGCACATTGCAGAAGGGCATTGCTGCACCTGGATCATGATACATCATTCCTGGAAAGGGTCCAAAAGGCACGGTAGTGATGAAGATAAATGCAAGAGAAGTGTTTTAATTCTTCACAGAAATGAGGCCCAAGATGCAGGGCTGTAAGTTCTCTGTACAAAAACTGAAAGGAGACTGATTTTTCAGGGGTCTGTTATTTTTGCGGAATGCATGTGGACTCACATCTGTGGTTCCCCATACCCAGTTTCTGACCTTCTTTTTTTCTTGCTGTGATCAGCTATCATGAGGGAGTGTATAGAAAGGGTTGTGGAAAACATGAAGTGCAACAGTTCACTCCCTTATGAAGTATCAGCGCAGAAATCCTATCCAAACCATGCATGCTTTTGTGTACTAAACTTCAGCAGCCTGAAGGAGGACCACAGCTGGATCCAGTTTAAAAGCTTGGAACATCACTGACCACTGACAATGGCTGGAAAGAGGTGAAGATGGATGTAATCGGCTAAAATTAGAGACATCTGCCTTCTCTGTTTCATTCTCTTTATTAGGAAAGACAGCAGCCTCAATTAGCTTGCTTTATTTCTTCTTGTTTTTGCTCCTGATCTGAGTTCTGGCAATTCACAGTGGAGCGCAGGGATTACTGAGCATCATCAGCTCTCCTCTGTGTCTGCGGGATTGCTGAACAACTGCTTTGCAACCAACCTTTTCAGAGCAGGGACATCACAAGTCAGGATTCTTTGCACCAAGGAGAGACTTGTCCATGTGTACAGGAGAGCTGGAGCCAAGCTGAACCCTCAGCAGGGCTGGTAGATCCCATTATGTGCCCCTGGGAGGAAAAACTCTTTGCTCAAGAGGGGCAGGTGATCAAATACTGAAAAGTTCATGAAAATGAAAAGGCGTGCTTTCATTATTATTGGGAAGAGATAATAGCTTCCTCTGTTCACTTCCAAATGTGAGGCACCAATTTATCAGCAGCACAGAAACAGAGGCCTGTGTGAAGTGAGAGGACATCACTTGTCCCTGGACAGCCTGTGGGAACAGCACGAGCTGTCACACACCTCTTTAAGTAGAAGCCACTTCACATTGCAGCAGCTGAACCCTTGCTGTGTTCGGTAACCCCTCTTGCAAAACTTGGAGTTATCATTCCTTAGGTAATTGTGTTGATGCCCTAGAAATGTATATAAATAACACACCTGAGTAAATGAAAGATACCACACATGGGCAGGCTGTGCTGTATTTGTTATGGGGATTTCTTTTTTAAGCAGAAAGCTGTTTGTAAGGTAGCGTAATAGGTATGGCACATCACTGCATGTATCCCCTCTACTGAACTCAGGAATGAATCAGAAAATCATAGGGCCAAAAGATCTTTCGGATCATTTATGCAGCCTATGGAATTTGACTTCACAGTTCCTGCTGCTATCTCATAATTTTTAGATGTTTTCAAAATTTGTGCCATTCAAAACTTGTCTGATCTTGATTTATAGAATTAAAGTGTTAGGGAGTAGATCGCATCCCTTGGCGACCTCCTGCAATGGTACACTGTATACTCTGATCAAGACAAAAACTGTACCTAACTTACAGGCAGGATTTGTTTACCTGGAGCTGCTGGACATCAGGAATGTCTTTTACTCTCTAATTATTTAATACTTAAAAACTGGAATAGGCTGAGAAATCTCGGTGGAAGTAAGACAAATTGGTTCTATTGAAATCAGGAAAATTTGTAAATCAAGCAGAAAAGTTGCTGAAACAACCCCTTTCACCTTTCTGAGAATAAAGTATTTTACACTTTTTACCACAGAGCAGCTTATCATTTTGATATTGCATTATAACATGGATCATACTGTAAGAAAATCTTCATACAATATACTGCAAAGTGGAAACATTGAAAAAAGCAATCAGATCAATAGATTGAATTAAAATCAAGCAACCATANTTTACTTTTTATTATTATCGTTATTATTATTTTCATGTTTTAGTAAAGCTGTTCTAGTTTTCTTTCCTAATCGATAAGTCTCTCTCCTTTATTTCCTGTCTTCCCTGTTTGGGTGAGGAGGGGGAGAGAGCGTTCTGTTGTAGATTTGGGGGGTACCCTGACCCCAAGCTGTGACACCCATGTTTGCTTGTTTTTTCCCCCCTAAGTTTTCCCCTATATGAGTTTTGAAATTTCAGGTTTTCAACCCTGCTCAGAACAAATGAAAATCTTTCTGAGGCAGAACATCAGTGGGATCTCCCAAACTTTCTTTTGCTGATGGAGCTTATAAATGCAAGGAGACACAGAGTAACTGTATCAGATTCCGAGCTCGTGTCACTAATATAAACACATCTACACCTGGGGTCTCTGCCAGTGCAACCATTCCAGCACAGCCTCTGCAGGAGAAACGCACTCTCCGTCACTGCTTATCCAGTCTGTTCCTGTTTAGCTTCATATCTGTACACTGGGTTGAAAACGTGCATTTGTCTAAACTAAAATTTGAGCTTCAGAGTTCTCTTGGCTTGTGAAATTTGAGCCTATCCACTTTTATTTTGTTTGTTTGTTGGGGGGTTTTTTTTGGTGTACATGTATGCACACAGATCTATACATGTGTACTCACACATGCACAGAAACATATAATGCTAGACACTGAATATAGAAATACAGATCTTTTCTGATGTTTTCCAGGTGATTTTCAGGCCCAACAGCTGAGATTATTTTTTTTCGTCTTTCTAAAGTACTAAGCGGATAAATATTGCCATTTAAAAAATAAACTTCCTCAAAATTGTCCTCTCTGTTCTGAAAGATCGTTGTGTTCTTTAGGTGATTTATTACATCAATCTGTAACTCCATGTGTATTGTTCAGAGTGTTCAGCAAACAAGACGTGAGTGTTTGAAATACTTCAGGGCAGGAAGAGCAGAAAACATTAAAACAATCTCCCAGTTCTAGTACAGACACTTGAAATTCGGTGTCTTCTTTCCCGTTAATGCATCTCATGTTGTCATTGCCTCTTCATGTCGACATAAGTGAGCATTGACAGGCCAGCTAGAGCAAGGCATTTACTCTGAAGAGACCAAAGCCAAATTAAATTGGATACATCCTCCACTTTTTAAAGTGGTAGACCACGAGCCAGATGGGCCAAGACTATTTGATGGGTTTTTTTGAGTGAACTTGCTATCCAGCTAAAATTTTTACCAGATTTTTGCAGGTTTTTCGTACTAGGGCTGGCAATGTGGGAACATGGGTTAGGTAAAATACAAGAGTGTGATGAATGTTAGGAAATTGGAGTATCGTGACCATGGAAACCACCATTTGGTAGGCAGGGTTGGGCCAGCTCTTTCCCTGACCAGTTAAACCCCAGAGGTTCCCACCAGAGTGAGAGCACCGTGGACCTGCTACCTGAGGAAACCGACTTCTCTGTTTCAAGGAGCTGGGTCTGGAAAACCCCCAGGGAGAAAGGCAAAGAAATTAGCCTTAAAAGGCATGAGACCTGAGAGTATTTGGGGAATCCTGAAGGTCACAGTTTGAGGGTGCCTGAGCCAGAGGGGAGAGAGAATCCATCCTTCTGCAAGACCAGTGATGTTAGGGAGAAAGCAAGCCAGATGGGGAGAGGAGGAATGAGAGAGAGGAGTAAAAGGAAGAGCTGGTAACTCAGAGAACCAGGGAGTAATTTCGGCTAGCAGATACCTCTGGAGACCACTCAGTCCAACTCAAAGTAGGGCTAATCAAATCAGCTTGGTCAGGGACTTGCCCAGCCTAGCAATGAACACTTCCCAGGATGGGAAATCCCACAGCCTCTCTGGGTGACTTGTGCTATATTTGGCCATCGTCATGGTAAAAAAATTTTTGGCCTTAAATCTAACTGGAATTTTCCATGTTTCAACTTGTGACATTAGAGGCATTAGAGGGCACATCCCTGCTTGCTCCTTTTGTTTATGAATTTGTCTAATCCCCCTTGGCCCTGCTGGCACACCTTGCTCCACAGCCTCCTAAAGCAACAAACTCCTCAAGCTGACTACCAGCTATGCAAGAAAGGTCCTAGCGCAAAGGCTAATCCTGGGGGTCTAAAGCAGAAATGGCTTTGGGGAGGTGGCAGGGACATGGAGAACAGGTAAGTCCCTCTTCATACGCCTTCACCCTCCGTTAAAACGCATTTTCCCATCATAACCTGTTTTCTAGGTTGGGGTTCTGGGAATAACAGTTCCACAAGCATCCGATTTGCCTGAAGAGTATTTTAAAGCGTATTAATTTCATCAGTGACTGATTTGCATAAATTTGTTCAACCAGCACTACAATAGCTCTTTCTGGCCAAGTCTGAATGAGTTACACATCTAATATTATAGATCTCACACACATTATATATGTATTATCTACGTGCACATATACTCACACATACATTCATCACCTTGATTCATCCTTTCATGTCAGGTATGTGAACTATTTCGTTTATAAGAAACAAAGTTCCCTCCCTGTGTCAGGATTAAGAAGCCCTGCGTTCCTTTCCTGGCTTCTCCGTGGGATCGCATGTGATCTGGCCAAGTCATTTCATGTCTCTGCGCCTTTGCCTCCCATCTGGAGAACAGGGGCAGCCCTTCTGAAGAAACGACATAGTTCACTCTCATTGGACCTGCAACCCAGAGATGCCGGGTGTAAATAGCGGGGATGTGTCACTGCCAGCAGAACAATGACAGTTCTGACATTCCTAATGCCATGGCAATATGAATATTCAAAATAGCAGGGCCTTTGTTAGGGATCCTGACTAATCAGTGATTAATATCGCTGTCATTTCCTGTAAGCTTAGAATAACCTGTGCTATGCTCTTATCTGAAGAAAAGGGAAAGAGAGAGGGGAAAAAGATAGTACTTGAACATACCGGTACATGGACTTTAATCGCGTCGACAAACAAAGGCAGGACACTCATTTATGAAAAAACACCAGTTCCCAAAACAGCCTTATTCCTGCGGCATTTACATTGCTCAGGCTCACGTACTTAACACTCAGCTCCAGTAACCCTCCCTGATTCTCAAGTGGCGCTGGTGTAAAGTGTCAAATCCACCGAACTCTGGGATGACAATTACACATTGCAGCTATTTTTGTCTTTCTCTTGCTAACACGCTGTGCCCCTTGGTTGATCCAGCTTGGTGAAACTCTTGTCTGAGCCACAGCGAAGATCTACGCTCTACCTTGTCATAATAGCTGTCACTGATTAAGTTGTTTCAACAAGAATGCATTTTTGAGGGACACACACACTTTCGTGGAAAATTATTAACGCAATTATTAAACACAGTGTTTGAAATGTTTCCATTTCACTGGAACATCTGAGGCTAGCTTTACCATCAAAGTGAACAGATCACATAATTGCACCCAAGCAGCCAGCCACAGTATGTCTCCAGCATATCTTCTGCCCTCTTCGTGTGGCTCAGACAGAAGAATTTTACCCTCAAATTCTTGTTGTGCACACATAGAATACGTATTTTCTTACTTAACAAAGCTTAACTGTGTACTGTTGCCCCACAATGAATTACATCTCTAGGATTTAACTACAAAGGCCCATTTAGAAACTGTAAATGCAACATCGACCTCAAAGGACAAATCCTACACTTTCATCAAGGCAAAACATAGAAACTACTTTAATTAGCAAAACATGGGCAGGAACACTAGAAAAATGTTTTCACAAGAGGTCCAGGTTTGACAGTCAGACATGTCCACTTCAACCAAGGAACTACGAAAAGAACCTAGTCCAGTATCTAAAATAATCAAATGGAAGAAATGGGGGGCAAATTTCATCCGTATCTAAGCTCTGTAAATTAAGTTGCATATGAAGATGTGTGTCTCTAAGAGGACACTTGAGCAAAGATAAACTTGTTGAGCACTCACAGCTTTTCTTGTGTCAATGTTATCTATAGATATTCTTTTTCCATAACACTCTGAGTGAGTTTTTAATGTATAGATAATACATTCCTTAAACGTAACCCATATACATGCCCTGTGAATGGCTGCACCACTAGTAAAGCAAATTTTGTTGCTTAAATAAAAACATTATCCCTTGCAGGGTTCTTCCTTCTGATATTGTTTGATGAATCCTTTTTAAATACCCTAAATTGAGTATTTCAGCAATGGCTTTCTCCATCACTACTGCATTAGACTGCCCTGTCTGCTGAGAAAGGCAGTGGCTGTTGTGGTAGCAGGGAGGGAAGTTTCTTGCACAAGTCTCACATTTGCAATTCTTAAAAAAGGTAGGGATGGGCACTAGAGGAGGAGAGGCTAAATTTTGAGCAAATGAAAACTTTCGCTATTTTAACAGCCAGATCCTTCTGGGTTCTCCAGGACAGAAAGATCCTGAGGTCTGAGGGAAATTCTCATGCCCTTGTTGTTCGTATTTTAATTCATGAGGAATCACTATCAGCAATGGCCAAAATTAAACTCACTGTTTTTACTTCCAGTCTACTCTTTTGTCGCCTTCCTCCACCACTCTTGGCAAACTCTCCATCTACCCTGTCCCTAGTGCTCTGCTGACCAAGTTTCCTTCCACTTTTACCATAAAATCCCGACTCTGTCCCTTACTCTTCTGTAGACTAATCCTTCAAGCCTATCCTGCTTCAGGTTTCCCCAAACCATGTTTGCTTTCCTCATCTATGGTGAAAAATGCTGCCAGAACCACCTCCTCCCTAACACCCTTCTGGTCTCCTCCTTTTGAAAGGTGACAGCAGGTGGGTTGGAGGGGAGGAAGGGAATATCACCCACAGGATTGGATGGCAGCAGGACAGGGTGTGCTCGGACTGCTACCAGGGAGTGGGGGGATCAGCAGGTTTTGGGGCTCCTTAATGTGGCACTGGAGACATTCCAGTCCATCACTGGGAAGGGGCGCACAGCTCATAGCAGAGACAAGGTCTGGCGATCCTCTTTTGCAGCAAGGTACTCCTGTTCTAAGTATTAAATCTCACTTGCAATTGATTCTAGGGTGTTGCTCCTCTTACCTTGTCTGAGATGCATCTCCTGCCTGCATCCAAACACTAGTTCCTAGCACTGGCTGTTTTCTCTGTATCTGATACTGGTTGAATGGCTTTTGAAAACATGGGCTAAACAAATATATGTGTATCATGCTCAAACAATCTCAAATATTGTAACAACAAGGCCAACAGTAGATTTATTTTTTTCTTAATTTAATCATATTGTTTCTAGCAGCTGAAAACTTACACAAGATCTGTGGTAAGCCGTGTATAAAGATGCATATATAGAGGGATATTTCCTACTGCAAGGAATTTAGAGACAAAATATAGAAGGGAGGAAATGCACACTGTTAATTGAGAAATGGGAGAAATGCAGACACTTATTAAGGTCATTCAGGAAGTTTATGGCAGAGTATGGTATAGACTGAACAATGTTCAGGCACCAGCCCAGGCCTTTACTAAGCAACTATCCAGCTTTTTAAAGTATTCGTGGAGGAAAGACAGGACTGTACAACAATGAACAAATAAGGCAGAACAAATCAAGAGTCATTACCCTATAGCAATGTGTCAGACTGCAGAAACTGAATATGAGGGGTTATTATCTGCTGGTGAAAAGCTGTAGATATTGCCAAATGCTAATTTAAAAATTGTCTGTGCACTGTAAAGTGCTCAGAAAAAGTAAGAAATCTTATTCTCAGCCTGAAGCATTGCAGCAAATTCAGTCCAGTCGAGCTAAACTGGCAACGTTTGCAATCCAGGATTTATATGTCAGTGCTTTATCAGATTTCCAGAGACATATAATGTCTCTTTCTGCTGCCAATAAAACCAGATGCAGAAGTATCTTTGTGTGTTTACTTAGTGCAAGGTTGTTAATGCCTGGGAGTAGCACACTCTGGGGTGTGGCTTCCATGTCTTGCACGCAGAAATCAGTGCTAAGAGACCAGAATTAAAACAGACTGAAGCAGAAGTGCAGCAGACTGGCCTTGGAGCCAGTGGAGTGGGAAGAAGGTTATGAAAACCTAGACTCAGCAGCAGCAGGGTCGAGGCTTATTTTTACCCCTTGAAATTCAAAGATGTTTGATACCAAGCATTAATACAAGCAAGTCTTTTGCTTCCTGTTTCCTTAAGGAAACAGATTTTCAGGCTGCAGGCAGTCCTTTTCATCTCTATTCGAAGGGAAGAAATAAAATCCTGGGCTGGCCTTTTCAGTGAAGACCTTTTTGCATAGCTTCATTAAGACTAAACAAGATGCCACTATAGATTAAAGTAAGAACTTCAATAAAGCAGGAGGTTGAACAAACCTCTAAAAGCAGTTTCTGCTTTGTGTGTGAATTCTGATTTCCTAACAGATTGGAGCTGCACTCTTCTCCTTTAGCTCTGCATGGCTCAGCTTGAGTCTGTGCATCACTGTTTGGAAAAGTCTGGTACCTGCAGCATTAACTTTGAGCAAAAAAGGGGTGTTGCTCCAAGATGCCTTTGGTGTGAAAAGAATGATCTCAGTGCTGTTACCTCCTCTTCCAATCTTGCAAAGCTCTTCATCAACAAAAGGCAATGTACCCTGAGTTGTTCTGTAGCACACAACCCTGGGAGCACAGAGGATCACAACACCCACAGCAGAAGGGTCGTCACACTATCCCACACTTTACATTTCGCTCTGCTTCACTGTTACAAAGGGAGCCACATGCCCAACTAAGTCTTCGGCTGGGAGAAATGGTGTGACTGTTCCAGATCACAGCTGCAAAACAGTTCCAGCCTTGCTGAGGACTCACACTGGGGTCAAAGCAAAGGTGAGATTCAAAGGACCTGTTCCAGAGTAACGTGAAGGCAGAAGAGCAGCTGGCACACCAAGGGCAGCTCTGGAAAAGCACAACTACAAAACCCCCTTTCTTTGCACAGAAAATGCTCATGTCCAACAAAGTCAGCATCCTGATCAGTGTTAAAGCCGTGTTTGAAGCAATAACCCCCCTCACTCTGCCTCTGAAGAAGCAGCAGCAATTTCTGAGAAGTAGGAAGGGAGGGGGAGAGCAGTTTATGTTCTCATGATTCCTTGGCTCACTCCAGCACTGTTTGATTAACCGGGAGCAAGATTTATGTGCTATAAAGTGCTCTGGGGAGGTTGCTGATGCCAAAGCTCTGCACCTGGGTTTTGAAAGCCTCTCTAAAGTGATGAGAATATCTGTAAATTCTCATCTAGGAAAAGAAATCCCCCTCTGAAAACAAAAAATGACTACTGCTTTTTGGCAGAACAGGAAAGTGCAATTTTACCTAGGAGGGAGATTTGCAAAGATACCAACAACCACTAAATGGCCTGGTCCCACAGAAACTGAATGTAAGCTAGCATTTCATGGCCATTTAGCCCTAGGGAGAGGTGTCCTCTTACCCCTGGTTAGTTTGGATTCTTCCATACAAGGAAGATTAAAGAAATAGCCCATTGAATGATTTCAGGATTGTTATTGTTTTTTGTTTTTTTTTTTTTAATATAATTTTAAATTATTCTAGCTAGTATAATCCTATGGAAACTTACTTCAGAAGACAGAGGAGCTCAGTGTCTCTTAATGGTTAGTGGAGTCATATTCTTGTGCGACATCTGCCTCTAATACAATTACTTGGGAATGAGCAGGCCAGTGGGACTCACAACGTAACCAGGGATGTTATCAGCCTCTCAACAGACTTGGAAATTGATTTTCATCAAGTATTGTTGAAACCCATTGTGCTAAGCGTTGAAATTGGCTCGTCTTACGAATAATTATGCTGTGCTGATGATGCTTTCAATCCCTTCTAGAAGCCATCAACAGTCTGCAATATCTGGGTGTTGTGCAGTCTTTGTCCAGAAATCACATCTAGTCTGCATGACTTCTGCAAGCTCTGACCAAGAGGAGGCTTTTCAAGGGGATGTGTTAGCACCGATTCCCGCCAAGCAAAGTTTCTTTCAGAAGCTTGCTGCTGCCTACCACCAGTTAATGCCACATTTGATCAGAGTAATTATTTGATTTCCGTTCAAACCAAGTGGTATTTGACTCTGACAAATTCGGCATGGTGATATGGCTGATTCGCAAATGCTCACAGTGCCTGTCTTGTTTCTGGGTGTCCAGGCTCTCTGGGACTTGATGTTCATGTGAACAATGAATACATAAATTCTTCAAATGCCAGGTACTTCCTGGCACTTACATGTACTGAATGCCTTGTACTCACTGCACAGACCTAGATGATGCTTGTACCTTTGAGACCCTGTTATCTGAAGTCCTTATGGTCACCTCACCTGTCATCTGCAAGTTTTTCCTGGAGAGATGGGTAACCATTGTTCACATGCATGATGGAGAAGAAAGGTGAATCATGTTTACCTTCAGTAGTTGGAGAACTTTGCAAACTCTTGTTGCCAGGGCAGGTCAGTGTCACAAATGCTGGTAGACCCCCATGGAAAAAAACACAGCCTTGCTAGCACAGGCATTTCTGTTTCATTTTCTTTCCAAAGAGGTTCTCCAGGAGAGCATTTGTTCAGCAGTCTTTGGAGTAATCAACCATCCTCATTCTGAGGCTAAAGAAAGGATGATTTGAAAATCTCTTATGGAGTTGCAAGTATACCTTAAGACCATTTTCACACATAAGTGGTCCATTTCATTTTGAAATGCAAAATAGATAACTGTACATGTAGAAGGACTTTTCCAAGTTCATATGCAACCAGCTGCTAAGCTGGAGTTATCCCATCCAGTACCATCCCATAAGCATGAAGTCTGAGGCATTAAACATGCTTTAAGAGGAGATAATTGATCTGGAGAAGATCTTCTGATGACAAGTTGGTGGAGCCAGTAGTGCAGTCTGGGTCAATAATACTCCTCCTCTGTCAACAGGCTAGCCATGAAATTATATCGACATCCATACACATGCTTATGGATATGGATGTATATTAATCTCCTGACTGGTCTGTAAATGGGATGTTGGTACCATCTAAAAATGAGATGTAATGCATACTGAAGAGTCTAAGGATTTTGTCTAGAGGCTTATATGTAAAATGCTGACATTTAAATTAAGCGTTCTTCTTATTTTTTGTGATCTGGATCCCCAGCTTGGGGTGGGTGGTGGTGGTGCTGCTGATTACAATGGAGCTCCAGCCGCACAGCTCAGCAGAGGGATCAATCCAAGAAGAATATGCACATCAGTTCCCCTGTTTTCTAATTTCCTTGTAAAAACTGGTGCGATTTCTCTCTCTGATGAAGTGACAAACCCATCTTACAGGATGCCAGCTGGTGTGGTATAAGTCTGTACAGTACGCTCCCTTGATAGCAATTTACGAAACTTTCACAAGAGGGGGTTTGACTTGGGCTAGAGAGCTTGCCTTCTTGAACCTCAAATCAAATCTCCATGCATGCAGAGAAGGCAGGCTATAAATAATTCCTACAGTCTTCTAGAAACTATTCTAAGTAGAAAATATCTTCTGTTAACCTTATTTGCAATTGGTACATGCAGCTAAGGGAAACAAATGAACTGCTGCTGAATTAATTTGCAGCCCATCCAGAAACTTTTTTGCACTTTGTCTGGAAAGCTTCCAGGCAGCCGAGCAGCTGGCATGCAAAAAGTGGGTGGCTTCTTAGGGAAGGGGGTTGGCTTTTTGAAAAATCGAATTCATTTTCAAAATTGTCCACCTTTGGTCAGATTTAATTCTGCCAACCTGCCTGGAGTAGTCCGTTTTAAAGGGAACATGTTGAGTCAGCCTGGTCTTTGTTTACTGCTGATGGGGCAAGCTGCGAGCATATTGAAACCAGCAGCCCTTTCCTTTCAGTATTTCTCACAGGGCAAGAGAACCTCCTGGAGAAGTCCACTCCTCTGCCACAGATGTGACTAAAGCAACTCCTTTAAACTAAGCACTTAAGTTTTATATGGTCCCTGGGAGAGCAGGAAGATTGTGTGGTGATTTTGGGCCGTTGCTGGTGGCTGAAGGTGAAGGTGGACTCTCCCATGGGCCAGCAGGCAGAGCTCTGCCGGACTACAGGCAGCCTCTGTCTGGAGGAGAGGTTTACAAATAAACTTCCCTTTTCGAGGAACCTGCCCACTTTCATACGCCAGTTGCTCCACTGTCTTTGGGGTCATCTCTGAGGTAAACAGGAAGGATTTGTCCTCCTGGCACATGTCCCCTGAGGCAGAGCAGAAAAATGTCAGGCTGAGCCCTGGCACCGCGACACTGGTGGCGGCGAGAAGAGGCCAGGCACAGCATGTGAGAGAAATGACAAAAGAATTTTCTAAACCACTCCTTTCCAAAATAGCACTTCTTCCAATAATGCAGCTACCAAAAATGCTCCTTCATCTCTTCTGCATGAGTTTGTTTAGTGCTGCTGGTCTAGGTCGGGCCCCCCATTGCGCCTGCTGCAGGACGTGGCCCTGAGCCCTCCTGCTTCCATGGCCCTGAGCTCACACTTGTTTCAGCGGTAATAATAACACTGCTAATAAGGATAATGAGTGCAGAGCTCTAAGAGTGTATCTGATGTTCTTGCGGGTGATGTAACTTTTCTTGATATGGAGATATGGCTCAAAACCCTTCAGCTATACTTTTTATTGCACTTCATTTTCTTTTATCTTTTTTTTTTTTTTTTCTCCTTTAAATACAGTTCTGATTCTGGTATAAAACAGCTGACACACACACACACACACAAACACACACACACAGAGACAGACGAGTTTCCACAAGCAATTAAAACTTTGGGTGCAGATGCCAGTGTCCTATACCTGACATTTCTTTTGAGGAAGGGAGGAAACACAATGGGAAAGAAACTGTTTTAACTTTTAAAACAACAACAATAGAAGTTTGAAGTCATTTCCTAGAAGGGAAAGAAAAAAAAAAAAAAGAGCCGAATCACCACATTAAGTACTATATAAATCCTTCAGCAGTAAGAAAAATCAGACAAAATATCTTGAAAACCCTGGGAGGCTAAACAGACCTGCAGCTGCATGGGGATGGAGATGGCACCAGAGGGAAGGTGGCATGTTTGCTATGCGTGATCCTCTCCCAGTGCCAAGGTGCACTGGGGGGTTGCTGCTGAAGCTGCTTGGAGACGTGTTAGGCTAAAGTGTGATCTCAGTTACAGTCGCACAGGGTTGGAGCAGCTCCACAAACTTCAGCTAGAAATGCTACTCCAAATTTTCTCATGCATGTGGCTGGTGAGAGTTTGGTCCTTTTGCCCTGGCGTCCACCCCCCAGGCATGCTTTCCCCCTTCCTTGTGTCACTATAACCCTAAAGTGGTTAATAATCCACAGTGATCTAAAATGCTTGAGCTGAGATCTTTTGCTTTCAAAAACAGAATCAAAGCAAAATCCTTATACTTTCACCTATAGAGAGAAATATGCTCCTGAGAAGCTTCTGGAAGGTGTAACACCGAGCAGGATCCCTTCCCATTCAAAGCCAGGGGCCATGCTGAAGTGGTTGCTCTGGCATTAATGAGGTGATTCCGTGTCATCCTGGGATGAAGGAGAGCCAGCTTCGAGCTGCAGGCTGATGAGATGTCACCTAGAAGGCTGCCCTTGGGTGTGTACCTCCAAGCCTTCTCAGGGACATACCACACACCTTTCTGGAGCCTCCAGGAGATTGCACTCTCTCTTTGGCACCATGGCTGGTGCTTGCAGGAAGCACTTGAGACAGTGTGGGCAGGAGGCATGGGTTGGCATGGGAAGGAAGGTATGGCCCCTGTGGAACAGGCTGGAAAGGTGCCCTGGTATGTCAGGCCCGGGCAAGCCACCTCCCTGCTGGGCTGGGGCTCACTGGGGGTCACGGGAGCTGGCTGGGAAACTCTGTGGGAGGTGCTACAACAGCACACCTGGAAAGACCAAAACAACCCCACATTCAACCCCCACATCTCCTTGGAGAGGGACATTTAAAAGCTTTGTGTGGTGCTGTGCCCATTTCCAAAAGCCTGACTCTTCTCCCAGTTCAGTGTGTACTGAGGGCAGAGCCAGGGCACCGCAGCCTTTGCAGTGAGTCAAGCAGAGGCAGCCCACGCTCCTGCCTCACCAAGGGACCCTGTGGCCATCCCTCGGCCATCACGTCATCCCACACCAGCGTGTGAGATTGCTACCAGCATTGCTTGGACAGACATCGTTCAGAGCAGCCAAACCTGTGCCCTGAGGGAGCTGAGTCCTCCTGCCCTGTGCGCACCAGCTGGCTGAGTAACCCCACAGGAATCAGGCACCGGGATGTCGGCAGAGCTGCCGGGCATGCGCCAGTGCCCCACCAGCACCGCAGTGTGCAGGGCCCCTCCCTGGCACCCAAAAGCTGTAGAGAGCGTGTCCCCAGTGGAGCCAAAAGTGAATACCAGAGGCATAAGTCCTGTCCTAACAGCTCCAGGTTTGCAGAGCTTAATTAAAACGATAAAACTGCTGCAAGGCCGGGCAGGCTCACTGGCACGGGGCTGGCGGCAGCGGCAGGGTGATCGGCTTGGCTGGTTTCTCACTGCCGAGGAGTGTGAGCCAAGGAAGGTCTACTCATGCCCACTCCTCTTCTGCTCTCCTTGCTCCTGCTCACGCCGCCTAGGAAGGAGCTCATCTCCCAGGGACAGAGAGGAACTCATCCTGTGCTCAGGTCCCAGCCTCACCAGGAGCTCAGCTGAACAGCTATGTTGGGTTTAGCCCTGTTTCTGCAAATTCACCCTTGCTCAGACACTGTCTCATCTATCTGTGAGACCCACTGTGCTCTCCACCAAGGGACACCATTGCCATTTTTCTCTTCACCATAGACATGGCCAGCTTTCAACGCTGCAGGTTTAGATGGCTGTTGTGGAGGGAAAAGGAATTTGCCTTTTTGCTTATCCAATCCCCAGCACTGCACTGACTGGAGGGAGCCTCAAGATCCACCTCCTGCCTTCAACCAAACCTGCCTGTTACCCACACAGAGATCCTGCCCTTACACGCTGTGTCTCCAGCCCTGCAGGAGACATCTCTCCTCTGCTCATGGCCCCCACAGCCAGGAGCAGCTCTTCTGATGTTCCATGTCTCTCTACACCCCACCTTAAACTCCCAGCCTGCTGCGTGCACAAATACTTGTGTCCACACAAAAAATACCTTCGAAGTAGACCCAAGTACAAGAAACCTTTCACAGATCTGGTTGCACATCTCCACCAGGTGAAGGTGCTCCTCTTCCACCTTCCCCACAAGAACTACCCTCCCTCTCCTCATCCACACTCATTCATGGGTTTAGGAATGCAGGAGTAAATGCCATAGGAAAAGCGTGTTCATGCAGATAGAATAACTCTGTGAGCCGCCAGTGCCTCCTCCCTTTGCTGCCTGTTTATAGGAATAGATGTTATTAAAATACACGTGGTTTGCAAAGGGCTTGAAATCTTTCCTATTTTGTATCTGGATTCTTTTCTGTTCTTAAAACTTGACTATCTTTTCAACATCTAGAAAGATGTCACAGGAACCACAACAGACTAAAATACACACATTTTTCTTTCCTGGAGCTTACTGGCTCTTACAGTGCCCTCAGATACTTTTACTGCTCTTCCCTCTCAGGGGCATAGCTGAGCTGCTTCAAGGACAAATATTCCAATTATAGATAAAGCAGAGAATTCTCAGAGGCAGGTGTCAACATTGAGCTTGTAGCTCCGGCTTTTCCAGTGCCTCTTTAGAGGTTTCTAGGTGACAGATGTAATCCCCTCTGCTTCCCTTTCTGTCCACAGGTCTCCTGGTGCTCTGAGCACACGTCACTGTCGCCTCCTGGTAAAATGGGAAACGTCTAAATGACACCTCTGCAACATGAGAGCAGGGACAGAGACACGACAGGTGTGTGGAGCACCCCGAGTTCACAGGATAACATGAGTGGTTACCCCAAAATCTAGACTGAACTAAGGAGAGGTTGGCAAAGCTGGTGTCTAGGGAGAGCAGCTATGGGACTTGTTCTTTATCCCTGTGTCACCTGCCTCTGCTCTGCCACAGATGAGATAGAATACCATGGATGTATCACTCCTATGGGACAGCAGTAAGATGTACATCAAGCACTGTTGCAATGAATGTCCCGTCATGCGCAGGTAAACTACCATTTCTCAGTGGCAGAAGAGAGAAAATAAAAATGGTATCAAAGACAAACAACCTGTTTTCCTGGAGCAGAGAAGCCTGAGGAGTAGTTCCACTGTAGTTACTACTTCTGTAAATAAGCACCAGGTAAAAGTCCATCTCCTCAATCAGTAATATTCTGTTCTGCCATATTTTTAGTTAACTTGTTCCATTGCCAGGAATAACGGAGCATCAGAACTGATTGGACAAAGTATTAGACAGGGAATGGGTCATCAGGAGAGCCAGTCCGGGTTTAAATGCTATGGTCCTGGGCAAATCTCTTACCTATCCCACTGTTTATCCTTCTACACTTTGTCTGTCTTGTCTGTCTAGACTACCAGTGCTTTGGGACAGACACCATCTCTCGAAATGTGTTTGCAACAACTCCCCTTGGAGGGCACTGAAGAGCAGAATAAGTGCTTAGTACACCATAAAAATGTTTAGTAAACAACAGACGATTGTGAGTCACTGCCCTGTAACTCCATGTCTGGTTCTTGGTAAGTATTTTTATACACAACTACAAGATGTAAGGAGCTACACTCCATCTTCAAAAGGAGGAACCTGAGGGTCTTGACTCATGTGGAGTTAAAAGCACAGTGACTGAGACAGACAGACGTCGTGCTCATTCTCTGCAACAGAGGCGCCCCTCTCAGATGGGGAATATGAAGATGACAGCTGGGAGCAATCCCTGACTTCAGCTGTCCCATTACATAGTGGCAACCACAAGTCCCCAAGCTCCCATTATCTCAACCTTCTAAGTCACTTCTGAAAATACAGCTTCCTTTCTTGACACCTAAGAATTTACTGGTCTGTTTGCATGAAAATATTTATTTGTTTTGTTGTGTTTGTTTTACCTTGGTTCTTTACTAACCTCTGAGCAGGACTTTCTCTTCTTTATGGTCTTGTTTTATGGTTTAAAAGGTATTTTGAAGAACAGCTATGAGTCACCTTTGATCTGCAGTGCACTTGAAAAGCACCCAGCTGAGGGGACAGCTTCATCTGTGGTCACCTTGTAGAGGATCTGTCCTATTGCCCCTTCCTTTCTTCACCTGTTGCTCAGCCTCATTCATTCAACTGCCTGCTGCTTTCTCTGTATTTTTCTATGGGACCATCTGTCTCTGCAACACTGCAGAGGAGGCCCAGCTGGTACAGCCACAGCAGGTTTGGTGTTTGTGGCTCACGCAGAGGAGAGCTCATATTGCTGAGGATATGTCTGCTCACCTCTAAGCCCATCTATCCTTGCGCTGCTTTGACTGCTGATCAACCTTTTTTGATAGCCTAGTGAAAAAATCTTGGGCAATCCTGGCAAATGCACATCACGAGAATTTGGATAAGACCCAGGTGTGTTGGAAGGACTACTCATGCACAGCTAATCCATGAGATTTTTATGTCCAAGAGCCATTTTCATACCTGACAATGCTGGTGGGTCTCTAGCTCATGTTCTCAGGTCTCTTTTCCATTGGCTGTTTCAGCAATACAAGTAAAACTGCTATCAAGTGAGATAGCAGGAGGTGGTATAAAGCAGTGAGTTTGGTTTGTCTTGGTGAACTCAAAAGATCTGATCAAGTAAGTGTGGCAGCTGGATCAGCCAGATGTTTAACCAGGTACAGGGGATCGTTTGAAGAGGTGAGATGAGGAACCGGCATGTTCTTTCTCTCATCAAAGAGATGTAGCCCCACAGATAAGGAAGCAATTTTAAGCATTTACCTGTGATAATCTTGTCTGACCAATTAAACCAACCACCAGCTTTTGTGCTCTCCCCGAAGGGCTGCATTGAAATGAGGATGCTTGTGCAGCTGTGCCGGCAGGAGGAGAAAAATCACTTCTGCTTCTTAGAGATGCATGAAAACATACGATACAGAACAAAACCTGGGGATATACAGGAGAGGAGCAAGTTCAGGAGAAAGCAAGAGCTTCCTGGATCAGAGTCATTCTTTGTGCTCCAAATATCCATGCCATCAAAGCTTTTGACCCAGGTCAATGCACAAGGGCAAATTTAAAAGGAGATAATACTGCCTGTTGCAGGCCATGGCCACGTTGCTCAGTATCGTCACAACCTGATTGATGGGGCGCTTCTCTGTGACCCCCCTGCAAAAACCCTTTGCAGACAGAACTAGAGCTCCCAGGCCATCAGGTACGTTCTATTTTGGCAAAACCACCAGGGCTGTTCATCCTGGGTCGCAGCGCATTCCTCCTGTCGCTTCTCCTTAAAAGGCATCACCCACCTGGCCTGACTAGGAACACGAACTGAGCAGCCTCACCCTCACCCTTGCATAGCAACTGCTGGATAGTGACAGATTTTAAGGGAATTGGTGGTTATCTGATACATAGTTGAGCAGCCATGTTCAAGGCTATAATTGATCCTTGCCCTCTTTTCTTTGCCACAAGCCCACCTGCTAACTGCAGCTCTTTCCATCAGGTTGTCCTCTTAAAAAAAAAAGAGAAGGGATTAATCTTGTAGTGTAGTTCAAATTACACAGGAGTTCTTTGACAGACTAATATCTGTGCACTGAGCTAAAGAACCAACCTGGGAGTAAAAAAATCAAACAGGGCTGTTCTCTTAATGTTTAAAGCCTAGGGACTAGGCTCAACCAGTGACACGATGTAATAGACGACAAGGAGGACAGATTTGCATTTTTTATTTTCATTTTCACGGGGCTCTGTCGTGCTGTGACATGTGCTCCAGGCTAAAGCTGCTTTACCTTAAACTGCTCCCCTTGGGTGAATTTAACAGCTAACAACTTGCATGTTATTCCAGCTGCAGGCAAAATGTGTGGCTGCGTGCTTTTTATTTGACAAATAAAGTCACATTGGTGCAAATAAATGAGACTCGAATCACTGATGTTGCAGATTATTTGCAACTTGGGAAGTACATAAATTGAAAAAACACCTCGTTTATGAGCAGGTCGATATGGAGGCTAAGACCTGAAATAGAGTCATTGGCTATGTCCTATAGCTATGTTTGGTAATGTTTCTTAAATCATTCTTTCTACAGAGATAAAATCACTGCTTTCTTTTCTTCCTTCTCTGCTTTTATGATCACAGAATACATTAACATATATTCATTCTTTTGCACTTTTATAGCTGCCGTCGCATGTTTATGAATGCCAGTGAATGTAGCACAAAGGGACTCGGAGACAGAAAGGCATTGATTTACCAGCTTAGAGGTGAGAAAAAAGGTCTGGGGGTAGACAGCAGGGAGGGGGAGAAAGTGGCAGGAGGCAGCTGAGAATACTAAGAAAGTCATGGAAGATTCAACATAGTTCACCAAACTGTTGCCTGGACCTGCTGGTCATCAGCACGTCATCCTGAACTCTGGCATCAGAGCCAGCAGAGATTCTTTGTGGGAGAAAGGATCATGAAAGCATGGCAAAGGAATCATAATTACTGTCTGACTGCCAATTCTGGCAAACCCTGATGTTAGATCAACAAAACCAGGGGAAAAACCTGGCTTTGGCCCTGCTGCCACTCGTTGCCTCTGTTTCCTCATCTGCAGAATTCCTCTTTTCACAAATTGTGCACATCTCAGTTAATGCTCACAAGGGGAAGAGGGCCTGGGATAATAGTGACGCAGGTACATCATGAGGATAGCACTTTTAGAAGAAAAAAGTGCTTTGTTTTGACAGCCTTACCAGCAAATTCACTGACAAAAGGACCTGTTTGTTGGACAGGAGCTTGCAAACATCGAAGTCTGACCTCAGCCATGATTATAAAGGACACTGGAGCAGTTAATATCACTGCAGTTCACAACAGTTGGGAAGTAAATTAAACCTCTGTTTGCAGAAGGGACCATGCATTTATATGCCCCTATCATCCAGGAATATACTGATTTTTTCCAGCCAGGGTAATTTTCAATTGAATAAATTACTACTAAAACAAGAAGGAAAGTTACTCCTATTCAGTGTGGTTGTGCTGAACACTGGGGCTCAGCTGGTGGGCAAGTATCCACAAGGTGACGTTATACACAGCACCACTCCAGGGGATACTTCTCCAGATCTCGAGGATTATTGCAGGTCGGATCTGCTCAGGACAAAGCAGAAAGGTGTGTGGCCTGAAACCCTGGCTTGAGCATCCTTATCAATCCATCTGCAGTCCACGTCTCACGGCCACAGCAGCACCCTGCAGTAGGACGCACCAAGCATGACTGGGGTTTCACCTTCCTGCAATGGCACACACAAACACCTGTGCCTGGTGGTGGTGGTGATGGAGGAGAGGTGATGGCACCAGATCCTTGGAAGGGGCAAAGTGACTGGGCAGATTTTAGGTAGCAGAGAAACCCCATAGCATCAAAATTCACATTGCATTAGCAGCATGTATTCTTTAGCCATCATTTGTGAATTATTTGGGGTTTTTTTCTACTGTTCCCTAATTCTTTTTATTTCTTTTTCAACTTTATTAAGTAATTTATGCATGTGTGGAGAGATATAGATATTTAATAGGATGCTGGAATTAAGAATTTTAGGAAGGAAAATTACATTTGATCTTTTAATTGAGACAAGTAGGGAGAATTGAAGAGATGTCAAGTGGTGGTGCGGGACTGACAGGGAAGTGAAGGCAGAGACACTTAAATATTTCATGAAGTTCTAAAGATCTACTTTTCTTTGAAAAAAAGAAAATACTGGAATTTTCTTCAATTTTTGATAATTTTCTGTGAAATATAAAAACTGGTTTGGTTTTATTGTTTTTTGGTGGGGTTTTTTGTGGGGTTTTTTTTGTTTGGTTGGTTTTTTTACCATAAATGCTCCAGTCATCTAGATAAAATGTGTTTCTGATCTCTGTGTTGGGTTCCCCTGTTGTTGTTGCAGTGGCACAGCCTGGGATGGTATATCTGCCACATGACACAACACGTCCACTCTGTGATCTATGACAAATTAGCTCCTAACTGCTTACAGGTTGCTGTTGCTTAAAATATTCTCTTCTTTTTCGCAAGGTATCCAAATACATCCTGGGGAAGTTTAGAGAGATAATATCTATAATTTAACTAAATCTGATCTGTGGGGTTTTATTTTTCTGGCTTAAAATGCCATTAATGTCCTGGAATTTATGTGAAAAGTTTTGGTTTTCCCTTTATATAATATTTCTAAAATTTAGAAAAATCCTTTTCTGAATGGAAAATTTTGTTGTGGTTTTTTTTTTTTTATTTCAAATTACAGCTTGTCTTCGTTTCATTCTTCCTTTTGTCCTTTTAAGTCCAATACTATGCAGTTATTGGAAAGTCACAGATGACAGGACTTGTCACCTGCTTTCTTCACTGTCTTAGAGTTAGATGTCTAGTGAAAGCTAAGCTAAGCCTTTTGCCCCTTCCTAGAGAGCGTGGGATAAGCTGCCAGCTGGGTCTCCCTCTGCCCACTGTAAAATGAGCCCAGAAGACCAGCTCAAGTAAGTAACTAACTCTCAAATGGCTAAAATTGCGTCAGATGATTTGCACCCGGAGTGACTAGAAGAGAAATGAGACACTGGCAAGCAGATGATTGCGAGAAAGTTGAAAAGAAAATGCAGCCTCAGATATCGTAAAAATCTATGTGACATTTAATGACAAGTGAGGAACAAAGAGACTTGGAATGAAGTGTAAAAGGGGAAAAATAAAGAAGAAAATTGTAATTTCAAACATTCTAAATGGTAGATTTTTTTTTCATGCAAAACTCAGTATTTCTCATAGGTCTACCTTCATCATTTTGAAGCTCATTTCTGGTTTTTTCCAATCTGTGACATTTTTATTATTTTAATTTTTTTGCTAAATAAATGAAACCCCTGTAACTAGAAGAATAGGTTCTGGCAGTACAAGCAATTTCCTCTTTCTCTTCTCTTTTCCAGCTTCAGTTGTTATCATCTGCCTTCACACACAGTATGCGCTGCTTTCATCAGTTCCAGATGGCCAGGGACAAGACATTCAGCCGACATAGTGCAGGCACTACAGGACATCCCCATCAGTCTATAGAAGAGATAATCAATTTTTTCCCTTTCTGGGATCATCCTGTTACATGTTTCCTGACTGTGCAGGACACAGTGACATGGTGTAGCTGGTACTGGCCCTTATGCAAGGGATTATATGGATAAACTTGACCAACTGCTTATTCCTGCTATCTCCTATCCTTGTGGCATGGGGCATGGCCCCATGTGCTTCCATCTTCCCACAGCTTCTTGCCAGGGTGTGCAATGCATAACCTCTATTTCCCCCATTCTGACCAGTGACAGCATGACCTCAGCTCTACTGCAGAGAGTTTGAGCTGAAGTAATAGGTAAAGATTATTAGTGTTGGGGAGTTGTCACATGTGGCCCAAGGAGATAATGCTATGGAGCATGAACACAGTCAATTTGTGTCACTTCGTATCCCGAGAAGTTCCCCTGTCCTTTTTTAGGTATTGGCACATTCGGGATAGCCACAGGCTTCCCCTTGGGAAGGAGAACCTTGTAGCAGTCTCTGTGCATCTCTAACCCAACAGACTGGTTTTTTGGGGGGTTTTTTTGAGCTTCTTGTTTGATGGAAGACTCAAGGGAGAACCATTAGTCTTCGGATGACCTTGCACAACAGGCAGGTCTGGACAGTGGTTGTAGCTGGAGGGAGGGCAGCAAAGGCTTTATGTGAAAATTCCCTCCAAGAAGTGAGGAACCATGACAGATGGGAATGGAGCAGCCTCAGTTGCAGGTTGCTCTGCAACATGCCGCGCAAGCAATGGTACTGCACAGAAGTGCCTGTACCACTAGCCCTTCACAGTCCTTTGGGGCCTCAGTTGCTTACCTACATCTCCTCTTTTCGAGTAGTCCCTTGAGAGTCTAGGAGTTCTCTGTCATGTGAGTAAGCACATCTAGTAGAGAGCATCAAGTGAACAAAGAGCCTTTAAGGACCAACCTGCATTCTCCAAGGTAACCATTATGGGTCTTCCACTGTTTCATTGGTTCCCACTGCTTGTTTTTCCTAGGGTTGCAGCAGATTTTCAGGAAGCTGCACCATTTGAAAGGGTCACTGGACCAAAGATTCAACATATAAATCTATGTTCAAGTCTGGAAGACTGAAGTAGAAAGCAGCCTTGGAAGCCCATATGGAAAAAGTGAGCAAGATGGACATAACTTCATGTTTTGCCAACAGAAAGGGAATTCCTCATTAGCATTATGACTTGCCATCCTTCATAGCACAATGACTTTGGAAGCTCAGAAAAAGCGAGGGAACTTTGGAAGTCACTAATAGCTATTACTGGAAGTGGTATGGCTATAGTAAAATAAATGTGCCCCACTTCCAATGTTCTATTATATTTTGTCACTTTTCTGGAAGAGGCAAGAGAAAGTAATGGAAATTAAATTTTGTCTCCCATTGTTCATTTCTAGCAGATCTACTAATATCAGCAGAAAACCTGCTAATCCCAGCTACATACTCATGCAGAGAGCCATATCGCAAGTGTATTTAAAAATATTCCAAGCCAACCCACAGGTTATATCAGCACTATGAAACCTCCTACAGACACTAAGATTGGGCACGTTGGGGTAGCCCTTGAATAAGTGCATGTTGAGAAGCAGTGCTTGTGCCACATGATTGTCAGCCCCAGTGCCCAGGAGACTAAAGGTGCACAAGGATCAAAAAGCAGCATCCAAACTGTAGTCAGTACATAGAGATTAAAATAAAGCACAGTTCTAAATGCACTTTGCCTCTGGCATACTGAACCAAATTGCCTACACTCTTATAAGTGCTATATACTTATGCCAGTCTACCATAAAGGGTTTTATCCACATCTTCTTCCCTTTGGAATGGACATAAAGCCAAATTCCGATGGCCCCTGCAAAGGATCTCGAACCATTTCTGCTGACTTGGTAAGTTCTTTTGATTTGATTTGGCACTATCACGCAGTGTTGCCATGACTCTTCATTTTGCAAACTCTTTTCTTCTTTTCCCAAAGTCAAATATGGAAAAGCTGTGACAGCAGCATGAGCAAAAGGATATTGGAAATAATCCTCTTCGTTCAGCCTGCATGCAAGATTTAGTGATGCAGTAGCATTGCAAGGATGATTTCCACGCATCTGATAACACTGTGACACCCTATAATAAAACATATACCTTCTGTTTCATTTTATCCATTTAAGCCCTTTGAGCAACCAGCAGTTGTTGAGTTCCCCACTCCTACTATTAATAGTCAGGGCAGACCGTGTCTGCCTACTTAGATTTATTACATTTTAACTAATCTTGATTGAAGTCTTCGTATGTATAGGCTCCAGCGCAGCCAGTCACCAGGGTTACACACAACATACACATACGGAGTTTCTCCTGACATTATCTCAGCAGGTCTCACATAAAAAACATTTGATGCGTAAAACCAGTTTTTGATTCCCTCTTTTCCTTATGAAGCCTAGAAAACTAAACACAGGAATTGCCTCTTTCACCATCATGGATGAAGTTTACAATTTTACCCATGTGAAAATCCCACTGAAGTCTGTGGGGAGATTTCCCTGAGTAGGAAAACTTGCACAACTCCACAAGCTCTGCCTTTACCATATAGCCATGATTCAAAAGAGGTCACATGCAGGAAGACAGACAAATTCTTCTTTGATACGGAATATTTTTGCTGAATACTTCCAATAATCGACTTTACGTTGAGGGATTTGTCAGTGACGTGAAAACCTGCTGAGGGGAAAATTTGTGATGCAGTTTCTCAGCTGCAAGATGAACTCAAACAAGCCTCAAGTATGTTTTGCACAGGGATGATGTGAAGGGCAGGGCTCTTCCCATGGCTGAGAGAAGGAGGTTCAGAGGCTGCTACCTCCCTGTGTCCCTTCTTCCTTCCCCAGGACTGCACAAGAAATCTGGGTGCCTGGTTGAGAAGAGATTTCTGAAGACACTCTTGAACACTTTTCTTTAAATGCAACATTGTAGCCTCTGTAAAGTATTTTGTTTAATTTCGTGTTTCAGTTTCTGTTACTCCGACAAAAAGTCGTGCTCGCTTCCTAAATGATGTGTCAACTTCAAACGTTTCTCTGAGAAATGTTCAAAACCTAAAAGTAAAATAAAATAAAAATACTTCTCATTCTGAGGAGGAGCAATGCCATCCTTAAATGGAACTTGCCATGAGTGTTTCCAGGAATTCAATTTGCCAGTGAACGATATACACACCAGCAACACACCCTAACTGCAGGCAACCCTCACTGGGTGAGCTGTGCAACCTTGGGAGCTTCTGCTCCAAGAGAAAAGGTTGTCACCCTTTAATAATCTTCAAGATACAGTTTCTTCTACTTGAAGCTGACTTTCCCTGGATGCCTTCTGCAACCAGTGCTGGGGGCAGGCATAGGTGCAACAGCTACTGTGGCACGGTGCTGGGTGGGAGCAGGGAAGCAATGCCCAGGCCCATGGAAGCACCCAGAGCCATCTCATATTCCCCAGGCAAGGGAAAACTCAACTGAACAGGACTTCTTGCTCCAGAGTTCTGAGGTTTCCTGAGGCAAAATTCCCATCTCAGAGCCTCATGAAGTGTTCAAGCTCAGGTGGGTCTCAGCCGCCAGCCTGGGGTCCATGAGAAGCCAGGTGAAGCCCCAGTCTTCAAAGCTCTGGTGGCTAGTTAGCAGCTGTGTTGTCCTTTCACTATTTGCTGTCTTCAGTGGTGATGGCTGATAAGTTTAACAGACATGAGCATTGCTGTGCTCTCCGCACATAACAAGTGTTACCTCCTCAGTGTCCCTCTTGGGTTAGCAAATGCTCCTGTCACAAAACCAGGATAAATCTTGGGGGTTTAGATATTTAATTCAAAGGTCTTGCAGTTGAGTTTGCTGGTGGTCTGCAGCTCAGGCAGGGCAGTGGATTTGTCCTAGATGAGAACATGCAGGAACCTGGGCAAGAGATGGTGGGTGTGGACAGAGAAACTGCTCAATGCAGGGAGGGTTCAGCAGTACTGCTGGATGTGTCAGGGTCCTGGAGCAAGCACCATTCAGGAAATCTGAGGTCTTCAGTACATAGGGAACTTCCTGACAGTATACAAATCTCCTCCACTTTTTGTGTACAGCAGGTCCAAGGTGTCCAGGGTACACTCAATGTATTCACTACGTGCTGCGAGTACAGCTTGAAGGTGACCAAGGCCAGCCTGTGGGATTTAGGGATCCTGCCAGCATGCTACCAGCCCCTGTGTGAGACCATACATGAACTGCAGAGACCTTCTCACCTATTTCTGGAAACCCTGGGAAGAAACCTGGTTATCACCAAAACTCTGCATTTGGGGAGGGGCAGCAAGCGACTGATAAGAAACTATTTTCTTGCCAGTTCAGCAAAAAGCTCAGGGAGAATGATAACTAGGGAGTGGCTTGGGCAGTCTGAAGTTCGGCAATAGGATAAGTATCAGGAGGGACATTTCCACCTATTAAAGTCCTCCTATTGTCTGAGCCCAGGACACAGGTGATAACTTGTTTCCAGTTGCTTCCTCAACTGCATTGGGGTTTCTGATCTTTCATTGGAAATGCGTTTTGAGCGTTGAGGACAGCACTGATCTGTGCCACATGGCTAGGGTATAGAGAGGCAGTGCTGGAGAGCTGAGTGGTGCTCACACAGTTGTGGGGTCTAGACTGGATGCCCCCCAATGCCTTCCCATTCTCTGCTGAGTAGTATCTCCTACTTTGAACCACTGCTTTGGCCTGCAAGCTGAGGGATGGATATTTGTGCTGCTCTAATGTGGCAGACAGGTAGCAAAATCACCCTTTTAATGGTCTTTCTGTCCCTGATTGTTCAATGTGTCTGCCTGAATGGCCAAAGAAAGAGCATTTCATGAAGAACTGGTGACTGGTGTCATTGTCCTCAAGAACAAAGTAAAATCGAGGTGCGGGACATAGTGTTAGGTTTGGAAAGGTGTTGTAGACATGGCTCCATCAGTTATGTGAGTCTTTTAAAGACAGTAACTCTTCAGTGGTTCAGCGATTTCTGCCATGAGTAGCACAGTGTTTGGCTTGTGACAATGGTATACACCATACATAGCTGAAGGGATGTCTGCAAACCCATTTGACTCATAAAAGCATCAGCTGCAGGAGAGTTGCATCTAATGTCTTTCTTGGCACAAACAGGACCCCCCCCATACCCCCAGCAACCAAATCAGCCATCCCTTATCTGCTTTTGCCGTAATATGTAACACAGATCAGCACCTCATCAGGGAAACCTAAACACTTCTATAAGCGATGCCATAAAAAGATGCTTCTCCAAGCCCACATGCAGCAGGAGTTGAAACAAAAAATATAACACAGGGGTGAATCCCTCCATCACCGGCAACGTGTTTGGGAAACTTCATGTCTTTTTCTGTCTCACACACCTATTGCAAAACTCTGTATCTTATCAGTTGTTCTAAACAGTGTCCAGATTTCCTCCGTGAATCATTTTTAATTCACAGCCATCACTTTGCAACTGTTAATGACATCATTTACAAGACATTTTTACAGTTACCAGCAGCTTGATATATGTATATATTCCAGCGAAAAAAGCAGTTGAGCAGTAGACCAAAGCATGGAGATTAAAATGTCATTTTAAGACTGTTGAGATACAACAGGGAAGGAAGAAAGTCTTGGTGGGAAGAGAGAAACCTCAGTGTCCACTTTGGAGCAAAGGCTTGGGGCCTTGGCTGGGGATGTGTGGCTGGGGAATGGGCTTTGCTGTTTCCAGCCAGCTGGGAGGCTGTTTCCTTTTCCCTAGACACGGATTTTCCTGACACAAGCCTTCATGACTGCAATCTGTTCTCCCAGGGGGTTGCATCGAGAGTGTAAGCCCATGAAGTGATGCTGGTGAGGCAGCCACTGCCATTGCAGCCCGCCCCCAGTTAATGGGCTGCCCTGATCTGGGACCCAGTGCTCACCCCTTGCCTTGGTCTGCAGGAACTCCCAAGCCCATGGACAAGCCAGACCTTGCTCAGGGCTGAGCAAGCAAAAGCCCTCCCCAAGGTAGACTCCAGGCCGACCTTAGCATCCATTGGCCCACAGTGAAGAGATGTGTGGAGGAGAGCAGAAAGGAGAGGGAGCTGTAGCTGTGAGGGAGGGGAACGGCTGAGAAGGAAAATAGGTGAGCACCAAGAACCTGAAGGAAAAGCCTCAGTGTGAAGTGGTGGAAGCTGAGGTGTGGAGTCAGGTCTGGAACCTTCAAACGCCGTCAGGGAAAGGCTGTTGCAATTTGGGAGAAAGCACCTCAAGACTTGGCAGAAGCGTTCATTCAAGTTGTACTTCTTTAATGCTGCTGTGGCCAAAGTACATTGAAAAAAAAAAATCCCATTTAAAAGAAAATAAAGAGTTTAACAGAGCGTGTCGATTTGGTAATAACAACACTTATAAAACCCTCTGCTCCTTGCTGGCCTCTAATGCCTTGCTTAGTTACGAGCAATTATCTGGTGCA
Organism: Todus mexicanus; assembly: GCA_013389965.1. Taxonomy (NCBI): domain Eukaryota; kingdom Metazoa; phylum Chordata; class Aves; order Coraciiformes; family Todidae; genus Todus; species Todus mexicanus. The sequence continues at coordinate 6,052 of WEIS01057281.1, read as the reverse complement.
TTTTGCTTTCTAAATAGCAAGAAGTCCCCTGCAGGAAGCAAACTCAGAGCTGCTTCTTCAGAGAAGCCAATACGAAGTGAAGCAACACCCTGATTGCTGAAACCCCCACTGTGAGCCATCATGTTGAGGAAGGAGGGCACTTTGCTCGGCTTCTCCTCCAGGGAAGCATTTTGGAGGAAGCCTTCACAGTGAAGCCAGAGCATACCCCAAGCACGGGCCCACTCCATTTAAATGTCACCCCTTTCCCCAGGCTCTGCAGCAGGCTCGGGTGGGCTCTACCAAGCCTGGCGTGACAGGAATTTCTTCAAAAAATGATCTGCATGCCTCTCTTGAGCCTCCTCTTACTCGTGCTCCCCCCCCACCCCTGGGAGGCAGGAGAACTTTGCGAGGTTGCCATGGTCCAGGCAGACTTGAAGCAGCCCCACAAGCGTGATTGATGGGCACTCTGGTGGTGGGAGCGCTGAAAATAATCCCAACACATGTTTCCCAGTAGCACCTGGCAGCCAACCAGAAGACAGCACTAACATTTCCTAAATACTGGAAAAATGACTGTCACCGCAGATGCCTCACTAAATATAACCCCAGTGAGGTGGCAGCCTGTGAAAGGCTGGAGAGGAGCAGATACCCAGGTCATACGTACAACTCTGGTCCCATCTGAGCCTGGGATGTCATCCCTGGGCTGTGAGATCTCCAGTGTTTCTTGCTGCACAAGCTTCTAAGTCCCAGACCTGGTGGGGAAGTATCTCCCAATGAGTAGGAACCAATAAAATACTGGAAATTGAAAAGATGGGTCTGTGTGAGCGAAGCAGGTTCTTACTGTCCATGGGCAGGAGATATGATCTTGCTTGTCTCTTGACGTCTGGGTCTCTCTGGGAGGTAGTTTTCTCCCTTTGAGCCCAGGCATTTGGGACCATGGGGTGCGTGGTCCTCCATGGTGCCCGTTTTCTCACTCCGCAGAGGGACTCAGGAAATCCCTTTTGGTTGGCACTTAGCTAAGAGCTGAGTAGCTTGCACACCTAAAATTTCCTGGCTTTCGTAAGTGTTTCACAGAGAAAAGTGCTAGCCAGTGTCAGAGTGGTAGAACACAGGCTTTAATTTTTAAAAGAGATGGGGATTATCCTTCTCAGTGTGCCCCTCTCCCCTTTGCCCCCCGGCCTCACCTCAAGGATTAGTTTACCATCAGGGTCCAGTGGTTCCTCGGGTGACGGCACTGCAAAACACCAGTCCTAAGAGCTGCTCTGTATTGTGTTACAGGGTGAGTCAAGGGGTAGTGCTGCCAGTGTTTGCTTTAGCAGTTTGCTGGGCCACCATATTCATCCAGATATGTGGTGGTTCTGACTCTGATATGTGAGTCTCATTTTCTCAAGCAGGAATAGAGCTGAAGGGACCTCTGAGGTCATTCTTGAAATCTGGCCTCTGGGACCTGCCCCAGTCAAGGTGTTTCACGCTTCTGAGACTCAGCTGTATAACTTTAAGAGACAAAAATGTTAAATAACATGACTAGATTTGTGCTGAAAAGACAGAAAAGTTTGTTTGCAGAGGTTTCATTTGCTCTTCAACCTGCTATGACCCATCAGCACAAAGTGTGTAAGGTCAGCCCTGGGCATGACTGCTCAGCTGCAGACACAAACCTAAGGAGCTGTGTCATGAATTTTACCAGGGTAGAGCCAAAGGACAGAATTCAGAATGTTAAACAAGTGGTATTTTTCTTTTCCACTTACTCCCACCATGGGACTTGTGAACCATGGAGATGATGAGCAGGATCGTGAAGGAGAACCCTCAAATCAAGGAGCACAGAGACTGTCCAGTAAGGAGGAGCTAGTAATCAAGAGATGAAAGACCGGGTGAGACTGCAGAGGAAGGCTGTCACTGTAATATGCCCAGCCTGTCTTCATTTAACTAGCAGTTGGAATGGGGCGATCAAAGCACCATCGCTCTGCTTTCACCTGTCTGTTGCTCAGGTCGCCAGCACACTTGTTCTTCCGTTACTTGTGCTCGATGCAGCTCATGTCATGATATCTTCGCTAGAGATGTGCTAGCAGCATGCTACTGTGTGCATCAGTCATGCTTCATCCTGCTGTGTGGAAAGATGCACAGATAAGGTAAAATACCTTAACCCATTAAAAAAAAGTCCTTTTCTGGTTTTGTACTCTAGGAAATTAATGGGAATATCTCCTGGGAAAGTGATAGGAACAACTTTGACAGACACTAAGCCCAGGTTTCTAGAGAGCATTGCTCAAGAACAGTCTTCTGCCAGATAGAGAAGGGATAAACGGCACTCTTCCAGTCTAGATGCCATAGTCGGAGTTGGCCTCCTTGGTACAGTCAACGAGCATTTATGTGTTGGCCGAAGAAGGTTACACCAAGACGAGATGCCACTGCTCAAATGTTTGCTGGTGGAGCAATCTTCGATTGCTTTTGCAATGTCTACTCTTGGATATTTGGCCCCTAAATCAGCCAGAGTTAGAACTTCTTGTAGAACTTCAGTTTAATTTCAGCAATGCAGAAGTAACATCCCAGTTGGAGATTTTTATTTTTTTTTCTTACCATTGGATTTTGAGCTGTCTGAAGCTGCAAATAAATCTTTACCAGCTCTTATTCATGAGTAGAATAATTATTTAAAAAAAAAAGAATAATGAGCAAACCAGAATAAAAAGCCCACCCTGTGATGTTACTGTAAACTCCAGGCTATGTCCTTTCTATATGTTTGCATAGTGCCTGCTACTGCAAGCCCAGGGGTCCTGGAGACATCATCAGACAGGTACTTAACAAAGGAAGGCAAGTGCAGACTTTAATTTCAAATCTATCACTTAACATGCTGGCAGTGGGGAATTCTGGAAATTGTTATTTGAAACTGTCACCTTCTAGATGCAGCTCCCCATAGGCAGTTCTAACTGCTCTTTGGAAACTCCCACTTGTCCCCTTTTTTAAATGATCCAGGCTTTAGCCCATCAAGATGAACAATTAATTTCTGAAGCAAGGAGCGCAGGGTTTCAGACTTGCAGGTGTTCTCTCTAATAGGAGCTGTCATAGGAACGGTTCCTACAGCAGAGTAGGTAAACAAACGGATATAGAACATAGTCCTCCATAGGACAGCTGGCGAGAAAAGCTGCAGGGGCAGAAGTGTCATTTAAACAAAAATATCTAATTTGGGATCTCCTGTACAGGACACAAGCCCTTTTGAGTTGCCAGTGTTTGCCGATGCTAGCGGGTATGGTTATGGCTGACCCACTTTTGTCTCCTGGAGTGTCTATGCACCCTAGAATGGAGCATGTGAATTTTTGGATGCAATTCTTCAGAAGAAATAGGCAAAATCAAACTCAATAAAATGGACATGCAGCTTCATCAGCACTGCATGCATTTATTTATTTTTTTGTTTGTTTGTATTTTTCCTTGTACTTCCCTCCAGCCTGGCTGTCTGTGTCCACCTGTTGCCCTTGCTCTAATGTTTTGATTGTAGGCAANGATACTGGTTTTGTACATATCTGTCAAACTAAATGGTAGGGAAGCCAGACAACTGGGAAACATGGCCAGAGATGGGGGCATTGACCAAGAAATTGCAAAATATAGGAACACTCTTAGCCTCTGGAGGCGACTCAGTCATTTTTCCTAGTAAAACTGTTCTAGTTTCCTTTCCTAATCGATAAGTGTCTCTCCTTTATTTCCTTTCTTCTCTTTTTGGATGGGGAGGGGGAGAGAGCGTTGTATTGCAGATTTGAGAGGTGCCCTGACCCCAAACCATGACAAACTGCTATCTTCATGTGGGGCACTTGTCCAGGGCCTGAGCTGCTTGGCCTTAATGCTCTGACATTGTATGTAATGGTCTCCTATAGCAGTATAGAAAGACCTGGGGGCTTTCCATATTCATGAACCTATAAAGCTCTCCCTGTAGGTAGATATGAAAGCATGTGCACATATGCATGTTCAGGCTGCACAGTGTGGCATTTCATGACCCCTAGAAGATGGTATGTGATCCCATGGGATGTGTTGGGGGGTGAACAACAGGCAGGGGCTGGATTCGAGGGCTGGTGAACTCCCCACCATAGTTAGGGGAAGGGACACATCCTGCCTGCAACAAGTATGTGCTGACTGTCTTGAGGCTCAGCTGTGTGTCCATCCTTGGATCACAGTATGGACAGGCCATTGGGAGGCTGGCAGTATGGGCCACCATGGAGAAGTGGTGCATGGAGACAACAGCTCCTGATCCAGAATGAAGAGTAGGGACTTTGAGAGAGAAGTACTCAGATGAGACATGAGTGATGAAATTCAATCCCCTTCCCAGCATGTTGTAGAGTAAGTCACTCTCTAAGGGCCATGATCCCACTTTTCCGTTCGTATCTTTCTAGCCTTCGTCATGTCTCCTTCCAATGTCCACCCTGCAGAGCTGGTTGTGAGTCACGCCCACATTTGTGGCATGCGGTGGAGCAATGAGGAGAGAAAGCTCCCTCACAGCTGCCTGAAGGCAGGCAATGGGAGCAAAAGCACATATGTCTGACTCCTGCTTTTTGACTTCATTGCACCAAATCTCATAAACTTCAAGATTTTCCAGGGCTCCCTCTCACTTCAACATGCTTGATAGTGTTCTCAGGTGAGAGCAATCCTCCAAGGGTGAGGTTAAGAGCTCTGTGACATCCTGCTTCGGCTGGCCTCCAGTGGGGTGCTGGCTCCTAAGAGGCATTATAGGGCATAAAGTAAAATCAGCTTATCACAGACTCCCTTGCTCCTCATACTCATCTTCTTTAGGAAGGCCCATTGTGTGTCTTTCATTCCATTCAGGTATTAGCAGAGCTAACAGGCACCTCTGGAGCCATTAGGATTTTAATATTCATGCACTTTCCTAATTGTTCACTTCCCAGTCCCCTTTCTTCCATCCAGGAGATGATAATGTTCTTTGCCTAAAGCCAGATTCCTCCAGCTCCCTGGCTAATTTTCCTACAAATTTTGCAGCAAAAGCAGTTGGCTGGTAGACCTGTTCAATACTTGAGTAGCACTTGGGGTGAAATTCATCTCCCTAACTTCAGGTACCTCCATCTATCTGGTTACCATCTAGCCTGTTGTCGTCTCTTTATAGTCAATGGCTTCAAGTGGGATTTATCTCATGCTATAATAGATGCCCAAAATAAATTACGTCTAACCTTCTCTAGAACGTGTTACACCACTATGAAGGGAGCTCTGGTAAGACACCAGTGTGGTAAATGTCTAAAACTCTGTGAGATGAATCCTGCTCTTGTGCCACAAACATTGTTCTTCAGTAATTAAGGCTGGTTAAAAAGAAGAACATCAGGAATTATGAAAAACCCACAGCTGCACTGAAAAAGTCATCAAAAGCCCTGATTTCTTTCTAATTGCTCCAGATGAATAGTTTCTATTACCCTTTAATCCCAAACATTCTCTTGAACCTCCCAATCCCAATGACAGGTCCCAAGAAATATATATGAAGCTTCCATATCAGCTTTCTGGGTGTATGAGCACAATTTGTTATCTTATCTGTGATGAAGTGTCCCTGTCTGTGGCTGAACTGCAGGTTCAGTGCCGGAAACAGCAGCTTTCCAGTTCTGTAGCTGTGAATTTAGGGCAGGCTGATGAGCTGTACGCTTGTTTTGCACACCCATGTCCGTGCCAAGACAAACATGGGCAAAAAGTGCCCTAAGTTCTCCTGAAAGCCTCTGGGTGGAGAGGAAAGTTTCCTTTTGGTCATGAATCCTGTGTTTTCGCTGTTGTCTTTTACTCTCTGTAGAATCTCATGGAGCCTTTAATTTAGTGGGACTTTGGAACATGCCAAAAGGTAACCACCTAGTGAACTTCCCTCCTGAATAAAGGGACACTAGACACCAGGACCTTCTGACAGAGCATTAGTGTTTATTTTAGGTCTTTGGGCAGAAGTTATGCTCTTGCTGTATGGTTGTTCAATGGACTGGAGACTGTGAGTCTGCAGATACATATACGCACAGACACACGACTGGTTTGCAAACTATCAATTACAGCACTAAAAAAGAGAGTTTGATATCTGCTGAGACACCCATCTGAAGGAGGAGAAAAAAAAAATAAATAA
>WEIS01057280.1:220-11367 GCA_013389965.1 Todus mexicanus | reverse complement strand
TTTAGCACCCTATATACCTAAGCAAGAGGGTGCCACTTGCAGTTTCTAAGCATGCCTTTATAAATTCTGTGTGGTAAAAAAAGTTATCTTCTTTGCAATCAAGCACTGTTGTTTCACTGGCTCTCCGCTTTTGATGCGCAGGTACCGAGCAAGGTTTACCCCTCGTGTTTTCAGACAGCCATGGTAGAAGTCATTCTCTTTCTCCTCAAGAGAGCTCTTACTTGCATCTTGCTGAGCTGTTGGCTTGCATGTGGATGTCTGACATGCTCTGCTACGTTATTTCATAAAGGAATTGAAATTTTCTTTCTCTTGGTATTTGCTGGGTGAGTTTAAATATTGATATGTAATGCTCATAAAATGGCTTAAACTTTAGAGTAAATTTGAAATTTTTTTTAGTATCTATTAGAAGTTGATTTCCTAGAGTTTCTTTAATTATTTGTTTCATTATACTAGAAAACAAACCCCACATACACTGCTTAATGATTTGAGAAGTAACACTTAATAAATTAGTCAGCTTCATGGTAGTATTTCAGCAATACAGTTTCTCACTCAAATAATGCTATAATGGTATTGCTCATTCTCTCCTGTGACAGTGATGATCCTGAGTATTCCTTGAGGCACTGCGCTCTTGGAAAGCTCTAAATACCTGATGCAACTCACATTAGCTGAGCACTAAGTGCAGAGGAAAATACTTGTGAGTTTGTAGAAGCTATTCTCTGTTTGGCACTGAAGCGTAGAAGTGGAATGCTTCCAAGACTAAAGTTACTGATTAAGTACCAAAAATGCTTTTCTGAAAGCTAATTTCTTGATAGGATGCTACTCGGAACTCCTCTTACACCAAAGCAGAAGTATTGTCCAAATTATCACAACTATTGCAATGTGAATTACAGATGCTACGTCCAACTCCAAAGTAAAATAAAATCATTCCATAACCAAATTCGGGAATTTGAAGATGTATCTTTAATGCTTCATATGCTAATTTCTTCTGTACATTCTTGGAACAGGACTCTAAGATATTACGTACCCTAGCCTAAATTTAAACCATCAGCTGAGGTAACTCCTCAATGCATCCAATGATTTGAATAGCCTTTTTCAGTACATGTCTTTCAAGTCCTATGTCACTAAGTACTCCATGGTTTTTCTTGCGTTTACTCTCTGAAGTGCACTGAAATGGTGATTAAGTGCCATCTATCAGGAAAAAAACCCTCTGTCAACTCCCTCAGCACACATGGGTGCATCCCATCATGGGGCATTGATTTACGTATGTCCAGTTTGCTTAAGTACTCCCTGACCTGATCCTTTTTGACCAAGGGTACATCTTCCTTGCTCTGGACTTTGCCTCTGGTCTCTGGGATTCTTCAAGGCTGGCCTTGCAAGTGAAGACTGAGGCATTCAGAACCCAGCCTTTTCCACGTTCTGTGTAACCAGGTTCCCTATCTCCTTTAGCAGAAGGCCCACAATTTCCCTAGCCTTTATTTTGTTTCCTATGTATGTATAGAATCCTTTCTTGTCTTTTGATGTCCCTGACTGGATCCAATTCCAGGTGGCCTTTGCCTTTCTTAACTGTATTCCTGCATGCTCAGACAGTGTGTCTCTATTCCTTCCAGGTTACCCACCCTTGCTTCCACACTCTGTATGCTTCCTTTTTGTGTTTGAGTTTTGCCAGGAGCAACTTGTTCATCCATGCAGGCACCTTGGCATTTTTTCCTTATGCCCTACATGTTGGGATNTTTTCCTGATGCCCTACATGTTGGGATGGACCAAACACAGAACACAAATATGTTGAGACAAGCTACCAAGCCGACATAAAATCCTTAAGCTGATTCAGGCACTAAGGACCATTGCCTAATATCTTGTTGATTTTTCAGTACCTGAGGCTGCTCACTTCAGTGTTTCAAATGAACAGTGGCTTTTTCAGGCTCCTTTTAGATTGTATAAATGTGCCTTCTTGCTTTTTTTCCCCCTCTGCAGTTGTTGTATCCTGCATATTTGATAAAAGGCTTTCAACAGAAGCAAAATAGTCTTTTTCCACAGAATATAGCAATCATTCCTTTAAAATAACTTCCCATCATTGTTACGCAATGCAGATTCCTACACATATGCTAATTCAAACGCTGGGAACCAAATGCTTTCCAAAGTCAGAGCCAGGCTCTTTTCACCACATCTAGTTGAATGGAAGGAGGAAGGGAGAGTTTTATATAGCTTAATTTCCAGGACCTGGAATGTAAACTTGTATTCAAATAAGTACTACTGTAGACAGGGCAAAGGACCAGTGTAATTTCTTTCACTACTGTGTTAGCACGTTGTATCCTTGCGATGTTCCTCTCTTAGTTGTGTTTTTCCCTCTTCTTGTATTCACAGTCAGAATGGCTTGTGACCTCCCTGGCAGAGGACTCCAAGAAAGCAAGTCACGTATTTTTGACTGTTATGCATCACTATCATTAATATGTTGACCTTACCTGGTGTTATCAATAAATTTGAGTTTTTTGCTTCCTCAGCTTCCCTTTTGTTATCAGATGAACCAAATAATACAAACAGTCTTAAGCTCACTTCAGAAGGAAAATGCAAACTTCATTTCATTTGTCATTCTGAGCAGAAGACAGCAAGTTTTTTTGTGAGTAAGGCAGTATAGATCAGTAGTAGCCGTAGCTTGCCATGCTTGTCTTCTCTTTCTACTTTATGTTGCTAAACCTTATTCTTTCTTCAGTCCATGTGCAAACAAAAAGGTGCAGACTGGTGAGCACTTGATCTGTATACTTTAATTGTCATTTTGGGTTTGACTGTAGACTGTGAGAAGCATTCCCGGTTGTGACTGGTTTCACTTGTTTCCACTCATGTGAGGTAACACGCTCCATTCATGTCACATGGCTAGGACTCCTAGCCCAGAATGAAAGCAAACACAGAGATATGAAGAAATAATGAGAAATAATGCTGGCTTTTGAACCACTTGGACAACTGCTAAGGTCCTTTCCTGGTGCAATGTAGAGTAGCAAAAATTGAAGCAGCATGTTCATTTGCAAGTAAAGCGGCAATAGTTACCAGTGTTGCTGTCCAAGATGAGAAATGTTCTTTTAAGTTCTTGCAACAGGACATACTTGGTGAGAAATAAGCATACACAGCTGAGGCCTAACGACATTAATGTGCAAGCAGAAATGGGAACAAAAATTCAGCTTGAGTGTGAGAAAGGAATAAGAGTAAAGCTTGACCTTTTGCTACTTTGGTCAGTCTGATCCCTTAAGTGACAAAGCTTCCAGGCTGATTGATTAGCTTCTTGTTCCTCTCTGAAGTCACTTTATCCCCCCCTCCCCCCCTTTTTTTTTTTTTTTTTTTTTTTTTTTTTTTTTTGAATACCCTCAAGTGGGTGACTGAGTGCTCAGGACCCTGGACACCTGGGAGGGAGGACTCATGCTTTTTCTGCAAAGGTGTTCATGATTGTACTTGTTATGAGGCTTTTGGGTTTTCCTAGGGAATAGCAGCAAGCAGTGGGAGGCACTGGAAGCATATGTTGCTCCATGTATTTCTGCTTTCTTCCCAGCACAAGCAAGATATAGAATAGAATATTCTATCTGTAAGGGACCCACAACAATCATCTAGTTCAACTGCCTGACTGCTTCAGGGCTGACCAAAAGATGAAGACATTGTTCAAATGCGTCTTCAACACTGACAAGCTTGGGATATCAATCACTTCTCTAGGAAGCCTGTTCCAGCGTTTGACCACACTCTTGGTGAAGAAACATTTCCTTATGTCAAGTCTGAATCTCCCTAGAATCATAGTCTTGAGTTGGAAGGATCATGGAGTCCAACTCCGTGGTCCTGATAGGACTACATATAACCAAACCATGCGATTAAGAGCATTGTCCAGATATTCCTTGAACTGACAGGTTATGACGCCAGGACCACTTCACTCGTGAGCCTGTTCCCTGGTGAGCTTTGATCTATTCCCATGTGACCTGCCAGGGAGAAGAGATCAGCACCGCCTCTTCCCCACCTCAGGAAGCTGTAGGGAGCAACAAGGCCACGTCTCAACCTCGTTTTCTCTAAAGTAGACAAAATGACATGGGCTGACCTACCTGCCCTTGCTGCAGCAAGGGGAGCCTACTTGGCACCGGGCAGAAACTCGTGATGAGCAAACTGTCATCATGGGGTTTGACTCATCCCCCAAGCTGTACATTGACTTTCCCAGCTTTCCTACCTCATCTCTTCAGCCCTCTGAATAGTTCAGTAAAAACCCATTTTGTTGCAATAAGTCTCTCTGTTTTGGTCTCTGGTACATGTCAAGGATGCAAGCCTTCAATATTTATCTTTTTCTCGGCTATTTTTTTTTTTCTTCTTTCCTCCACTGTAGCCGCTGTTACACTTTCCTATCCTATGCTGGCAAAAACAGGGCTCACAAGCCTGCTTGAGGTAGAAAGCTCAACTGATGGAATGGCATCTGGCCTTGTGCATGGGGCTGGTTCAGTCATGGTAGGGAGAGGGTTCTGCTCTATCTAGAAATGCATGGGGAGCACACCCATCTTCTGATAGGTATTTCCCATTCCAACAAGCTTATTCGCAACTATGTGATAAATAAGAATAGTTTTACTTCAGCCAAGGTTAAGAATTTGTAGGTGGACAGAGAATGTGAGCCTTCTAGTACCCACTTTTGAGGAAACAAGGCCAGGGAAAGGCATTTAGATTGAGGGCTGCATTAGGTACAGTTTTAGCTGTGCCTACAGCAGATGTAAACGTGTACATACCTTAGTTTTAGAGATAGCCACATAAGGGACTGCCTGCTTGTGAAGAATGCATGTGCAGGGTGAAGAGGGCAACATCTGCCTTCATCAGGTGACCCCCATGAAGACCTTCTTATAACAGTGCCCAAACAGGGGTGGGTGGTAATAGTGCAAATGAAAATTTATGCATATATATGACTGTAATACATATAAGCATAAGAGACACTTCACATGGTGTGCATATGCTGTGGAGAAAACTCCCACTATGCACCCAGTGCTGTAAATAGGTGGGGTTTTTTTAGCTTTGCTTTGGTGACTTTGTACTCAATTCTAAAATTATTATTAGGGTTCATTTCTCACAACTATAATAAAATGCTTGGGTATGGAACTGTGCTTCTGTCTGGCCCTGTGAACTGTATAAGCCAAACACTGAATGCCCACCCTGTGCTCTCCATCAGAGAGATGTATTTTGGAGCTTCATTATAGTCCCAGTAACGCTGTCTTCAGAGATGCTAATTATAGGAGTGGTTCCTTCATTTAAGCATGACAGTAAAACCATTAAATCCAAAAGCAAAAACCCCTACAACTTCATTTATGCACCACTAACTATGCTGTGTGGTATCTTGTGCGAGTTTTGCCAAACTTAATACATTTCTAAACATGAGCAATGAAATTGTTGCATCCAGGAATGTAGCCCTCCATGAGTGATACTCTTCCTCTAGACCTCACTTTTAGGTTTCTAATGTGGCTGTGTTTGTTTTGCCACTTTCTACCGCGGAAGAGTAGCTGCCTGGGCCATTTCTATGGTCTGTGCTTTAGGCTGCTTTCCCGGAAGACTGTCAGCTCTGCTGCTTTCTACATTTGCTTTCTGCCCTGCCTGATGACCTAAGTCTGCATGCCAACCTTAAGACTTGTCTGCTCTTTGTCTTACACAACTGCTGACCACCACAGCAGCTTTAGTGTTCCTGAGCCTTACTTCCCTTCTGCAAAGCTGGGCTAAATAAATCACCATGCTTTTCTTAAGGCACACAAATATTTTTTCCTTCAATGCCTGTGACAGCTTGGTTCACACCTTCTTTAAAGGGGAGATGCCTTCCAGGGTTGACTGAACTCTTAGTGTGTGTTGAAACAAAATATCCTTGTTTAGCTCCTTACCCAGTGCAGCTCCTGCTCTCTCAGCAGCCATGGCCATGGTATGAGTGCTTCCCTCCCTTGCAATGTGCTCCAGTGCCAGGGGCAAAGGAACTCTTGTTTCCAACCTTGATTGAATTTGAGCTGCTTTGAATATAGTACTGCAGCTCCAGCCACTCTTGCTTGTGCTTTTTCAGATGGCTTTTTGATCCTGAAAGGTTGTACTCTGTAAATACTAGGAGCAACTGAAGTGACCATTTTGCAGATGCTCTCTGCAGTATTTTACCCCTGACCTATCAGAAATTGGTTTAATACTGTGAAAATTTAGTTCAGAACTGCTTCTATGCTGCAAGAGTCCAAAGGCTGTTACAGCCCAATACCTTCTCTGTGTCTGTGACCCACATAGAGAACAAGGTGAGCAGAGGCTTTATAACTGGGGAAGCCTATAGTAGTAACTTTCCTGATCTCTCTCTGGCCCTCACCTATAAATGCAGTGTCACACTAAGTGTAATGAGTGAAAGCGTATTTTCCTAGTGCAAAAGTTCAAGTAGGCTCTAGTAAGTGTCTGTGTAATTAAATTGCTGGTATTCTGCCAACCTGCAGGGTGCAGCATCTCAAGAGGGCAAAACAAGGATGTTCTCGGCTGTAAAGAGTAACACTAACTTTGACATGTTGGAGTGGTGGGGAGATAGGATGCCAATCTTTCCACCCTGCAAAGTAAAGAGTCTGAATGAAAGCAGTGACGTTGGGATTGTGTTTGCATAATCTTATAACTCACAAGGATGGCTATTTGTTCTAGGAGCCACATGCTTTCTTACTCATCTCCTTGCAAAATCTGACCTTCATTTGGCATGCTGCTCTACTGCACCCCATGTCTGATCAAATACATTTTGTGCTGCTCCGTTTCTCTCACCTCTGTGTAATTACACAGACTGCTTGCAGGGAGTTTCCAGCCAGCAGAGATATGTTACCACAGTTATTGATCTACAGGCCGAGTCCTCTACTCCATTCCAGCATCTAAGTATGCAATGATTAAGATTATAATATGCTTTATAAAATTTGTAGTCAGTGTTGTATAAAAGCACTGGTCTGTAAAGCTAGACCTTCACCGGAGGGGATTAGGATCTGTTTCCAGCTTCAAAGCAAACGTCTTACCTGGCTTCTGCCTGGGTGTGTAAATTCAGTGGTTTTCTCCTTGCTGTCTGGAGCAGCATTGCCTAGAGACTAAAACAAACTCCTTTCCTGCCCTGCCCTTCAGCCCCACCCCAAAGGCTGTCTGAAAGGTATGCGGGTGGGGGCACACCTCTGTGTCTGGGATCTCACATGGCTGCGGGGTGCTCAAGCCTGAGCATTTGTGATTTGGGAATGTTAAAACCAGTTTTCATGGAAAAACTGGTTCTTTCCAGCAGAGATGTTTGACATATGGAATACGTGTTATGGTTTTCCAAGACTTGAAGGCCCACTGATGCAGTAAATGCAGCCACAGGAATTAGTGGATTACTTTTCCCAAGTTTTCTGTTAGTGAGGAACTGTTTACTTGACTGTGTTTGTTTAGAAACAATTTTCAATCCGAACATACTGCTCAAAAGTGAAGCTAAGACGTGGCATGAAGCCTGTCAGCAGTCACCACTTTGCTAAAACTGTAAATGAAAGGCACTGCCTCACTCTGTGCATGCCTGGTGGGTTTTGTGGCTGGTAACTCCAGCTAGCCAAAGCATATGCTTGTTAATGTGAGATCTTAAGGGCTGCTTTTTAAAAATAAATAAAGTTTTCCAGACAGCTTCATCTCCAGAAGTCTACTGAAGCATTACTGGGCTGGAGTAGATTAAAAAACCTTTTTAAAAAATTTTTATTTTTCCTTTCTTCTTCCTTCTTTCAGCTGGATGAAACTGTTCCATAAGAAATACCATGACAAGCAGCTGTATGCCTTATGGTAGGCATGAAAAATTAAACTTTAAATAAACAAAATAATCTGAAGTTAAACAGATGAGTAGAATTTAATTTTATTTATTTATTTATTCATTTGATTTTCCTGCTTGAAGGCACTTACTCTTTAGAACTGAGCTGTGCCCTGGTGTGGCAGCACTCCTGGTGGGGGTGCCCACCTGCTGAGCAGAGACCTGGCATGGCAGCTCGCCCTAACCAAGGATTCCTGAAGACTTGTCTGTCTAAGCAGTCATGTTCTCTGCTTCTTCAGTCCTTCAGTTTCTGTGTACACTGCTTGTGTGAGCTGGTGCCAGGTGCCCAGGTGCCCTTCCAGGGGTGTTGGCTCCCTGCCTCACCCTGTGCAGAAACAGTACATTTCCCTGGAAAGGACAGTCATTATCTGACCAGCCCTGCTGCCTAGAGTTCAGTAGGTCAGGAATCAACACAGGGCAGGACTTTTATCATGATTCTGATATGAGAATTCGATAATATGTCATAAATAGGAGAGCAACGCTCTGTGCTTCAGATAATGCCAGATAGAAACACAAGCATACATATGGAATACCAAAGGACGGCTTGAAAAGACCGAGTTTATGATAGGTTTATTCTAGTACTTTGCTGACACAGAGTTTAATGTCACTGGCAGTTCATCACTGGATCTGACCTGCTACTGCCATCTCCAATGAGGGAATAAAAATACTACAGTGCTTTAGGAATAGTGCAGACATAGAATCATAGAATGGTCTGGGTGGGATGTGACCTTAAAGATCATCTAGTTCCAACTCCCCTGCCATGGCAGGAACACCTCCCACTAGACCAGGTTGCTCAAGGACCCACCCAACCTGGATTTGAACATATCCAGGGATGGCGCATCTACAACTTCCCTGGGTAACCTGTTCCAGTGTCTCACTACCCTCAGAGTGAAGATTTTCCCTCTTATTTCCAATCTAAATTTACCCTTTTCCAGTTTCAGACCATTACCCCTTGCCCTATCACTACAGACTTTTAACTGTTTCTTTCTCTGACCTCTTTAGTTACCATGACTGCAGTAGTGATGTATTTTAAAAGTTTGGTAGGTATGTCTGACTGATAAAGAGATGAATGAAGAGGAATAGAGTTAGCTTTAGTCCAGCATGATATCGTGGAAAAGTTTTTGGAAGCAAACCTGATTTTGTTTTGAAACTGCATACTTGGCCTTGTAAGAGGGATGATGTGAGGGCAGAGGTCTCCTGGTGGAAGTCATTGAGAAGGAAATGTTAGCACTCACCCACTGTCTATGTTATGGCTGTATTACTGTAGCTTCTTACTAACACATTCTTAAAAAGTTTTCCAGTCTAAACTGAAAGACATTTTGTCATCTCCTCCCCCCCCTTTTTTTTTAAAGGGCAGATTCTTTTTGTGAAACAGATGTGAAAGTGTAGTCTGTCAGGTTTTATGCAATACTACTAAAAAAAAAAACAGTGGCTTTTGTTGACTTATGATATCCACTGGAGTGAATACTGCAAAGAAGTAGAGTTTCTAGTCAATCAAGTGACAGGAGAGAAGGTCTCTGCATGCTGAAGACTTGGAGCACCAAGTGAGATACAGCCTTGAGTGACTATGAGTATGAGATTTCTGTGTCTAAGTTTCCCAATTATAAAATGGCCTTAAGCAGCACTCCTTGAAATCACAAATCAGTGCTTTATTACTAAACTGCTAGGACCTATTTTGGGCAAGTTGGAAGGTCAGCCTGAGTCTCTGTTGATATGAGAGCATCTGTCTCTACACAGCAATTTTCTGTACTAGACTGAAATGGGAGATGGGCTCTTTCCTAATGAAGTACTTGAGTTTGTGATTAATGATGAGGTCATGAGTAGTTCCCGAGAACTTGTGTTTTCCAGCATGGGGCATTGGTCTGGATACACTACTTGTGCTTATCAGTGGTGCAGATAATGTGTGAGGTGTTGGAAGCATTTGTCTCTTGTTGAAAGTAATTGTACAAATTGACATCTTGTCATGTAAGCATATCATGAAACATGAATGTGACAGAGGCTACTGATCTGTGACCTGTAATTCCCTGGGCTGAGGAGATGACCTCTAGGAACATGTGATGTGCCTTTCATAATCCTCAGATGGGGACCAGTTTACAGAGTTTTCATCCTGTACCATCCAAAGAATGTGGTGAAGGTCCTAATGCTGTATCACCTATTGAAAGGAAAAGTCCCAAAAGTCTAACTTCTGAAGGGATGGGGGATGCCCTCTCCCTGCAGAGTTGGGCCGCACTCATTTATTCTGTAGAGCAGTTTCTCTTACCCTGAAGAAGAGAGAGTTTAGAGAGATTACCCTCATGGGATAATGTGAATTTTTGCATGTATTTGCTACAAGTATGAAAAGGGTTCACTTTGCAATTTGGAAATGCAATTCATAGTTTCTTTGACATAGCAAAAGTGGCTACCAAGAAATGTTTGGAGTAAGGGTTGAAGTGGAAAAAGGGAATGCATCTTTGAGCAAAGGAGATATTTCAGCTCCTGCAGGTGAAAAGATTTAAATAATGAATTTGACTACGGGACAGATGTATTCAGGCCGCTAAGTAGCAACACATGTTCTCTCTGGGGGCTTTCCACCTGTGGTTTACCAGCCATGCCACAATGAAACCCTTTCGCTTTTCTGTGAAAGTGAGTCCATTTCTTAGAGTCTTCTCACAAAGCTGCATCAAAAGGTGCTTTCCTGTGCATATGTTTAAGCTGCCTAGGACATGCAGTTGATGCGACATGCTGTCTTTATCAAAGGGAAACAGAGGGATGCTGGAGCCCAAGTGCAACACCAACCTGGCACAGTGCAGAGCTGGTTTCACTTCTGGAAGCAGGAGAGTGTGTTGTATGTTTGCTCTGGGGTAGTATCAGCCTAGGCTTAGTGCTGCCTTGAGGCTACTGCATGGCTTTCATTGAGTTTCTTCAAGGTATTTTGTTGTGGAAGCCAAAATAGAACAAAGATTGTCAAGTCTGTTGTTGTGTTGGTCTTTTCTCATCTAAGGGCTTTGGAAAGGAGTGCTCATATGTGCTGAGGGATGCAGATGAAAGTAAATTCAGTTGGGAGGCAATGATTTGGAGTAACCTGTCTTTACCTGCTGATAAATTTAGTCAAACATCCAGAAGAATGAATGAGTTTTATTTAAAATATAAACATGGTATGGAATGACAAAAACTGTTATAAAATTCCCAAGTCCTTTGAGCGGTAATAAACAACTGTCATCTATGATTTAATTGCGCCTCCAAAAACAGCTGGAAACTTACACCAGTTGAAAGTATGGATTTTGCAAGAGCAGGCAGTTGCATTTAGATGTATTCACTACGTATTATGAAGTAGTCCAGAAGAAAACCGCACCAGTCTAAATTAGCT
>WEIS01057271.1:0-16134 GCA_013389965.1 Todus mexicanus | reverse complement strand
CAGTTTCAACAGTTTCGTTCAATGAAGAAGTTCATTACACTTGTATCAAGAAAGAACAGCAGTTCACCTACTGGTTAAGAAAAGACTTAAACTGGCCCACAGTGATATATCTGCATCCCACCACAAGTTATTGAGATTGATACAGGAGTTATTAAGTCACATTCCAGAGCCATAATTGTCCCCCAGGCTTAACAGCTATGAACATCTATCAGTGATACATGAAAGACACTCTCAGGACAGATATTAACTATGTTTTTAAATCCCATTTATAGTTGTAATTCTCAGGAAAGAAAAGTTGTTAGGGTGACTTCACTGTCAGGCAAGTAAAAATAAAAGAGCAGGAAGTAACATTTGTGAGGATCTAAAGGCTGTCATAAATGCCAGTTGGAGTTAGTTGCTGTGCCGTGTAGAAACAAAGTAGGCCTCTCAGACTTTGAGAGATTACAGACTGCCACAAAATAGTTAGACTGAAGTGAATTAAGAGAGATAGAATGGTTCAAAGTCCCAACAGAGCTGAAATACTTTCGAAGTGGGGAAGATAGGGATTTTAAACCAGACACTTTGAATTTGTAAGCAATGATACAAACACATACAAAGAACTGTTTGAAGATAAGGTAATTTTTGATAACAGTTATTTGTAGGAAGGCTGTTAATACCATTTTTAGCTTCCTCAGAGACTATGAAGCTGCATTACAGAAGGTTGAGTAGTCTTACACTCCGTAGAAGGGAGGGAAAAGGGAGGGCAGGAAAAAGAAAAGCAAAACCATAGGCAATAAAAGATGGAGAATTAAAACACAGCTCCTCTGGTGGTGAAGTTTTCTGCTCACTTAATGAAGTCTATTTCCAAACTACCCAGATAAATAAATGGGGAAAGATACAAAATGTGGCAGCAGCAGAAGAGGAGAAAAATCCTCAAGTACATTAAAAAAAATCTGTCAACCGTTTTAGCAGGACTGTTTAGCAATACCAAGTGGGCACCTGAAAGAGGTAAGGATCTTCAGGTCAGCTTTCTCAGGATGCCTCTCAAGACTCAAGGACCCCTAAGAAATAGAAGTTAAACAACTAGTTCAGCCAAGAGCATTTCTAGATGCAGTGAGGAAAAAACCAGATTATAAATGTCTTAGTTTTGATACTACAACACAAATCTGTGACACCAAAAAGCAGCAGCCACTGTTACACCTGGAGGTCATGGGAGCTGTCATCCTCCAGGAACAGCAAGCTATGGTGAGAAAGAGAAGGTGCTCAGAAGAAGCAGTTTCAGTTTTGCAGAGAAGACTGCATCTTCCTTACCTGAGAGACCTTCACTTCCTGTGGGTGAGAGGTGTATCTCCAATCGCATTGTCAGAAAAGCAAAGGGCCTGGCTAAAGTTCTGAGCTTCCACGTGTCTTTGCTCAAAGTAGCTTGCAGGCTTGCTTTTCTTATGATACTTCCCTTGGTTTAGCAAGTTGCTCTGCTGATCTCAAATCCTGGAAAATGACTTGAGGAAACAGACCTAAGAAATCCCGGCCTGAAGTATGAAACCCTACCCAGAATAGATACAGTAAAATTCCCACAGTGATGCAGCTACTCTTTGCTATTTCCGTTAGGTACCATTTTCATAACAAAATTGCAACAGGGCATTATTTAGTGATTGCAGACATGTTTTGAGGAGCAGTTGACAAAAACCACGGTAAAGGTCACTGCATTATGTGCATATCAACTTGATTAAAACAAAACATAATAAATCCATCCACCCATAAAATAAAACATCAGAGCTAATCCTGAGAGGAGGCTCCACATAATATAATTAGTACCTGAAATAGCAAAAGGAAGCACGCACAGATCTCCAGTGCTGATTTTGTTCAAAGACACCAAAATGTGTCACAAATACAAGTTAAGAGAACATGTGAGGATCATTTATGGATTGAAAAGCTTGCAGTCAGAGCTGAATATACTTCACGCTGGCCTCAAAGGTGCACTGGTAGATATTAAGGGAACTTTTTACTTTTTACCATGTACATCCAAAAATGCAATCTCTCACGGAAGAATTTGTGTATGTCATACAGAAAAAACCCCACCAAAACCAAACAACAAACTTTTTCCAGAGCAAAGATGGGCTGGGCTTCTTGAAGAGCTGGAAAGACCTAAGAATGCTCTTAGATTCTAGTGCCAGTGTTCCTACAGGTACATCAACTAGCCAAGTATTTCGTGCATCTGAACAGCCTTTTCACCAGACATGCAGTTTCTTTCATAATTAGTTCTTATTTTCTTGAAGTAGTTCTCACTGAAGCACAGTTTTAGCAATACTGTAACTGCTCTCTATTACCGCTAAACTTCAGAAAATACAATCAAAACAGGAGAGGCAACTACAAAAAGTACACACGCTGTGATCTATGTTTACTTTTGTTAAATTGCAGACTGGCAAAAATGGAGCATCTCGAGATACGTATCTTAACTATAAGGATATCTTATCTTTCATGCAGAGTAGTGCTAGAAATCTTAATTAGAGAGGGAGCACATGGGAGGTTGTCACATAGATGGTCATGTACTGTTAAAGGTGAGGGGATATCTTCTCCAGATCAGAGGGAAATCAGGATACAGACTCAGTTGCTTTGCCTGAGAAAGCATCAAACTGGTGCTGAGCGTTACAGGCTTAGAGGGCTGAGACCTAAGGCACAGGCACACCCAGAAATATGAGATTTACCACCAACAATGGTCACATCCACCTCTCAATGAAGCCCCACGGGACTGTGTAATAGAGCTGGACCGTGCAGTCCCTAAGGGTTTTGACAGATTTTCCCTGGCAAATCTCAGCAGGGCTGGGAAATGTTAAAAGTCTAATGGGAACATGCCTTCATTCCTCAGCTGCTTCGGTCTCCATCCAGCATCTTAGTTCAAATCACAGGACGCAGGGCTTTGCGCAAACCTAAGCCTTCTGTCAAAGCCTTCATTGTCACTGTCACTTAACAAGGCTGTTTATGTCTTGCTGAAATTCTGTTCTGCGCTAATGGCAAACATTAACAGGACTGAAGATAGCCCTCGCATGTCCTGACCCCTGGCTGTACTGCCAGACTTTGCTTTCTCACTCCTTTATTGCTGTTCAGCTGAACACACATGGCTGCTGTTAAAATCCCAGCCAGCTGCTAACAACTGCTGGGTTTTTCCCAGTTCATTAGGAGGCCACAAATAGTTTTAAATCATGAAGCTAATTAAGCAGAAGTAAGACTGCCAAATGGTCTAGGCCTCAAACAAAATACACATCTAGAAATTGCTGACCTGGTAAAAGACCACAGGAAAAAGTTCATCACCATCTGCAGACTCTGCCTCAGCTCATCAGCTTCCTCTGTGCACATACTGAAGTGTTACCTTTGTGAATCACTACTTTGCTCCTGCTCAGTGCTGGCCAGGAACAGTAACTTGTTGTTAGAGAAGGCCACCCACAAGTTGTGTTCCCAGCTAACACTTTGGACTAATAGCCTGTTGTGAACAGCATTTCCATACTTGCACAGAGCCTCTCCTTACTCCTGGTAGAATGAATGTCCTGAGACAACTTCTCTGACCACCCTGGTAAGAGCAAGGTGCAAATCAACCTGCACCAGTATCAGCAGGTACACAGGGCAACCTTGATGCTTCTCACTACATAGCCAATGAATTTTCATCTTGGAGACATGGGCAAGGCCTGTAATAGGAATCTAAGTCTGAGAGCTATTCCTTAAGCATTACATAAACCTCGGTTCTTCTGCTGTAAGCTCCACAGTGCAAATAGCCTCACAGAGACATCGTCCAACCGGGCTGAAAGCCAGCTTTGGTGCCTTGAGACTGAGTTTAGCACAGGCGAAGCAGCTTGCCTGGGGCTGTTCCCAAGTGGCTGTGTGGTTTGTGGCAAGAGCTGTGTTCCCTGCAAGTGATGTACACGTCCCCTTCCAGCAACCTGCACAACCAGAGGTGTGAGCAATGATGTCCTTACATGATAACATACTGTACTGCATGGATTTTTCCTAGACATGTAATATGCACTTTTTGTTGTCATTTGTTTTTTGGGGTTGTTCCGTGTAGGTTTTTTGTTTTGTTTGGATTTTTTTTTTTGTTCTTTCTTCTTTTTTTCTCAAGTTCTTTGCCCTATTACAGACATATCTTGGCACCAGGTTTGCAAAAATGCCTTCCAATAGGAAAGAAGACAATGCATATTTCCCCCTCCCTTTTATTTCTATGGGAATTCAATATGGCTTTTTTTCCACACATAATAAAATACAAGTGACATGATGCATATCTGCCAAAAAAACAGAGCAAAATGATTTAATATTAATAATTGTAAGTTGTGTTATATATAACACACCAATTTAGGAAAAAAAAAATTATATTATTGTTTCATTAATTTTAGACTTAAAAACATGCCATGCTGTAAAGCAAAAGATTTGATTTTTTTAGGGAACAACAGCTCTTAAGAAACCAAATAGAAAAAAGAGTTCTCAAATTGAGAAATGACTTATCTTTTCTTTCTTTTTTTTTTTTTTTCTTCCTGGTCTTTACAGCTGAAAAAAAAAATACTGTAAGAAAAAGATGGAAAGTGAAATGCTTGGGGATTTTTATTTCTCAGCTGCACTGGTTTAAGAACAAAAATGTTCTATTAAAATTTTTAAATAATGCATTTAAAATAGCATGAGTAAAGAAACACTATACCACCAGCATTTCTAAGCGAGGCAAGAGACTGTAGACTGTAAAATATAACAAGCAGCATCTCACTAAGTCAATGAGAGTCAAAGAAACATCACTAGGAAACAGACACTGGGATTCTCCTGCTTCCTCAGAGTTCCAAATGAGTTTCTAATTTTGCTCTTCTTTTAACCACTGCTTTGCACACACACAAGAATTGCTTATGGTCATCTGTTGAGCTGTACGCAGGATAAGACCCCAAAGTGATCCACAGGCAAGTTGTGGTTTTTAGGGGCTAGTAAATAAAGACCCTTCCAAAACTGACTCTCAGAAACAATGAGAAAGACTGTGCCACGCACATCACAGCAACCTGAATTTGAGACAGAGAAGGGTAGAGTAGAAAATCTGGGTCTAGTATGAGGCTAGATGCAACTTGCTCTCCTACAAAAACACATTAGAAGATCCATTTATCAAAAAATTTTGACTAAATACAAATCTTCCCAGTAAATCAACTCCCAGTTTGATTATGTCTTGATCCTCATCCAGCACTATTCGAGCCCCACTGAACAGCCATTTCAGTTAAATGCTAAGTAAATAAAATAATTAAATACCAATCCCTGGAGACCTAATGAGAGCTCCCTCCTTCTGCTCATCTCCTCATATCAGGACTAAATGCTGACAGTAGGAGAGGGGCACGAAGACAGCTGATCTTTGCTTTCTTTTTATCAGTGAAAAGGACCAAATTTAGCTTTTAATTTTTGTATCTCTCACTGCAGTGTTTGTGACAGGAGTCATGATGATCTGGAGTCCAGCTTTGCTAGTAGAAGGTTTCGAAACCAAAATACAGACACCTCTTTCACAGATAATATGTTTGTTGCATGTGGCCTATAGAGGCCAGGTAGTTATGGCACAAAGATCTTAGTGACGCTCATTTGGAAGAACACAAGTAATTTCTGCTGGCTTCATCCACTCGCAAGCTCTCCAACTGTCACAGAAAAGCAGGCTGATAAAATCTTAATGCTGTAAAGCCTCATTTCCCTCCGGGTGTATTACACACAGATCTAGAGTAGAGTTACGGTGCTGGTGTATTGCTTGAACCAACCTAATTCTCTCCCATGGATTTTCATCTTCCTCCTTTTTCACGAAGACAAAACTAATGATTCTTAAGCTTGCCAATCCACGCTCATTTGGAATAAGATTTATTTATTCTGGCTTCACTTTTGTGGTTGTCTTTTCATAGCTCCACAGTACTCCCAAAGAGAGGAGGTTTACTGTGCATTTTAGTGGAGATTTTAGAGGTTTTGCAGACTCAGAAAGGAGAGTCATATCCACATACAAAAGGCAAGCTGAGCTGGTGGGTGCTAGAGGGGACATGTCTTTTGTGTGCTTGCCAAAGAAAGCAACTGAGAAAAAATACTGAAATTCCCAAAGATTTATCAAAGCAATCTGTCTCAGCTAGCTGAAGTCTGCTGGTCACTTTTCAAGCAAATGAAATTAAAAAAAATGAGTCTTGTTGCTTCCACTGCTTGATTACACATTAATATGTATGCACCTTCCCCTGGTAAAGGTCCCCTCTATTTTAAGAAACTTATGCGAGAAATTTATTTATATAACACTCACCCCATTCCTTTCCCAGTAATATGTTAACCCTTAAAGAAATATTTTTTTTTTGATTCATTGCATCAATTTCCTCTGTGATTAGGAAAAGAATTAACTTGAATATCCGTTGGAAGCCAGGAACAAAAGTCTACAGAGGAGTTAAAAGGATAATGTGATCTTGATAAAACACTAGAATCAGATGTAAGAGAGAGGAAAGATAAATTACAATAGGGTGAGGAAGATGTGAGAGAATAACTGGGCAATTTGATGAAAGCCTTCAAAGACTGCATACGACCATCAGGAGCATGGTGAATAACCCAGGGAAACTTTATTCTGCACACAATCAAACCTATTGCTGTGGTATTTTAGGGGTAGGAAAGCAGCAAAACAGGACAGAAACAAACTTGCTCAAAAGGTTGCAAAGAGATAAAAGGCTGATTTTTTTTTTGAATGAGCTAGGACAAGTAGATGACCAAGTATAGCGCTTTGTGGTGGACCTCCTACTCAGAAGAATAAGTAGCTGACAGAAGCATCACAAAAGCAAAATCTGAGGGCAATAGTGGACTTTACCTTCCCAGTACCTTCCAGATAACCAGTGCCCGAGAACTTATAATGCCAATGAAGTTTTGGGGAAAATTCAGGTGATTTTACACATATTTCAGAAAGCAGAACCCCCTACTATGAAACAACTATTCCAGATCTGCTTCTAAGTTCATCTACAGCTTTGAAGTAACTAGATGAAAGTGTCCAGAAACAGTAGAGCTTTCTTTTTTTTTTTAAAATAATTTTTTTTCAAGAAAGGGAGAAACCCAAGAATTACAGAATAGTATTTATTTTCACCTTTCTATGCAGAAACTATTGCTTAAACCAGTGTTGATAAATAGCCTTGAAATTTTAATCCACTGGCCATTTCTACCCCTCCTATTTAGCTGTTTTTTGAAACTAGAATGGATAACCAGTTTCCAGATACATACACACTTTGTCCTTTCGTAGTTGCACTCTGGTCAGAAGGCAGAAATTCTCATCCATTTGAAATCTACCAGCACTGCAAAGTTCACTCCAAAAGTATGACCTAACAGTTGTACGGTAGCCTTTCTGCTGGGGTCACAACATATGTAAGCTGTTAGTAGATCCCAGTGCTAGGTTTTGTATTGCCAAAGTCATTTTCCCTAAAGTCATCTTTGCTGTGCTCTATCCAGGCTCACTGGTCACCCTGACCTGGAGTTCTCTTCTCTAACAACTCCCCCTGCTGCCATTCACAGAATCGTTATGGTTGGAAAAGAGCTCTAAGATCATCAAGTTCAACCATTATCTAACTCTACCAGGGTCACTACTACACCATATCCTTAACTACTATATCTAGACAGCACTTAAATACAACCAGGGACGGCAATTCAACCACTTCCTGGGCAGTCTGTTCCAGTCTTTGATAACTCTTTTAGTATAGAAGTTTTTCCTAATGTCTAACCTAAATCTCCCCAGACATAACTTGATGTCATTTCCAACTACATAACCCATCTGGCCCCATATTTGTGTATGTCTAGGTGGTACAGCAACTCACTAACCATTTCCTCTTCCTCACCTGTCCCTTCTGAAAAGCTGGTAGCCATCGATTCAGCTCTCCAGTCATGAGTCATTCCAACACATTTCTGTGATGGCAGCTATATCACAGTTCTCTTGCTGCACAATGGCCTCCAGCTCCTCCTGCTTGTTGCCCATCCTGTGTGCATCTGTTTTGATGTACTTCAGCTGGGCTGATGGTCCTGCCACCCTCTTGGAGGGTGAAGCCTCAATTCCAATCAGATGGTTCTCAGATGCTTCCATAGTTACCAGTCTATCAACTCTTGTGCCTTTGCTGCCGTGTTGACCACCATACCCCACCTCCACTGAGACAGCCAACTGTCAGACCTCACTACCACACTGTCCAGCAGGTACTGGCCTGCCATTCCCAGACTCCTCTCTAGCAAGCCCAATTTGATCCCCAAACCCCCTTCGAGTCTACTTTAAAGACCTTTCAATGAGCCCTGTGAGCTCTTGCCCTAGGATTCTTTTCCCCTTTTGAGACAGGAATTCCTGCTGCCAGCAGGCCTGGTGGCTTGTAAAGCTGCCCATAGTAAAAAAAGCCAAAATTCCACTGGTGACACTCACCTCTGAGTCACATGTTCATCATGTGTGTTCTCCTGTTCCTTTCAGGATTCTTCCTGCCATTGGAGGGATTGAGGAAAACACAACCTGTGCTACCAATCCTTCAACCAGTTGCCCCAGGACTCTAAAGTCTTTTTGGACTTTTGTCCACAACCTCATCCCTGCTAAGCTGCATAACCAGCAGTGGATAATAATCAGAGGGTTGTACCAGAGCAGGGAGCTTCCTGGTGGTGTCTCTGACCCAGCCCCAGGGAGGCAGCCGACTGCCCCATGGGATGGAGCTGGTCAGCACATGGGGCCTCTGTGCCCCTCAGGAGGGAATCGCCTATGATGAGGACCCTCCTTTTTCCTCAACACAAGCAGCCCTAATGCTGGGGCTGGCTGACTCACCCCAGGCAACCCCCTGGATGGACCTTGATCTCCATCCTCATGTGCTGCCCCTCTAGTTCCAGCCCCATCCCTGCTGTGTGAGGTAGCCGGGCAGGTGAGGGAGGCCGGGGGGGATTTCGCTGCCTCACCGAGCAGGGACCTGTTTCCATTCCCCTTCATCTCTTAGGTCTCCTCCTCCTGCCTGGTGGCAAGAGCATAGGGGATCCTCTGCTTCTTGTGGAACCTCCATCTGCTACCTTTGCCTCAGGGAGTCACTCCACCAATCTATCTGCAGAAGATTAAGCTTCTAGAAGAATCTGCTGACTAGTTTCCCTCCCAATGTTTTCCTCCCAGGAGTCAGAATATTTGGTGTTTAAAGACAGATAAATGGACATAACTCCCCCACCCCAAACCTGGATCAGTAATAAATCTATGGTATTCGTGTGACAGGACAGTCTCCATTTCTTCAGCAGAAAGCCAGCATCCAAAGCACTGCGGTAAATTGTAACTTCCATAAAATACTAGGTACCAAAGGGAAGTATAGTGTAACTGTTCCTAAAACCATCCAGTTGCTGTAAGGAACAGAGCCCAAGGGACACACTGTAGAGAGTAATAGAAAGTGAATGGGCTAAAGAGGGAAAACAAACAGTAAAATCAAGCAGGCAAAACAATCTTGATCCACTAGCTTGTCCAGCTTTTGTTTGCTGTTTCATAGAAACTCCCTCTAGAACAGAAAGCTACCAAAAAATACCACCACCCCTTCCCACAATCTTAAAATCCCAACCCCAAAATGTCTATCCAAAGAAGTACATGTACCCCTATCAAAAACTGTGAGAGAACAGCCCTCTTCTGCTTTTAAAAGAACATTCTTGCATTTTGCCTGCACANATTGAGGAAAACACAACCTGTGCTACCAATCCTTCAACCAGTTGCCCCAGGACTCTAAAGTCTTTTTGGACTTTTGTCCACAACCTCATCCCTGCTAAGCTGCATAACCAGCAGTGGATAATAATCAGAGGGTTGTACCAGAGCAGGGAGCTTCCTGGTGGTGTCTCTGACCCAGCCCCAGGGAGGCAGCCGACTGCCCCATGGGATGGAGCTGGTCAGCACATGGGGCCTCTGTGCCCCTCAGGAGGGAATCGCCTATGATGAGGACCCTCCTTTTTCCTCAACACAAGCAGCCCTAATGCTGGGGCTGGCTGACTCACCCCAGGCAACCCCCTGGATGGACCTTGATCTCCATCCTCATGTGCTGCCCCTCTAGTTCCAGCCCCATCCCTGCTGTGTGNCCCTCTAGAACAGAAAGCTACCAAAAAATACCACCACCCCTTCCCACAATCTTAAAATCCCAACCCCAAAATGTCTATCCAAAGAAGTACATGTACCCCTATCAAAAACTGTGAGAGAACAGCCCTCTTCTGCTTTTAAAAGAACATTCTTGCATTTTGCCTGCACAACAGAGAGATTTAAAAAAAAAAAAATCCAGGAAAAAAAGCACCCACCAAAGCATTCCAGTGTCTCTCCAGTAGGTGCGGCCACTTCTCAGTCTGGATGCCCTTTTACAGATCAAAATGTATCTTGTCATAAATAGCATAAACAATGCAAGAAAAGAAAATCTGGAAACCTTTGTTTTCTACAGTAGTAAGAGAGAGCACACCATGCCCAGCTCCCTGCCACGCTGCAGTGCACTCTGTCTTTTCCAGGAACTTTGTGCAGGTCAGGAATGGTCCCAGATGAAAATTCCCCACTCAGTAATGCTAGCAGCAGCAATTTCCAACCACTTCCATTACATGTAACTCAGGAAATGAAAAGCAAGGTACCAAAGGGTTGAATTGACAGTTTCAAGTTTAATCTTCAAGCAATTTGACAGTCATATGGAAGCTATTATGCATTTGAAATCACTCTTATTTATTCTTGATGTCTTTGTTTTATTCTTTGCGGTGTTTAATATTAAAATCTATTGCAGTTCTGGAGCAAGAAGAAGCCATCACACCTAATTTAAGGCTCATGAGTTTCCATAAATAGCAAGTATTACAACTAGACAAATAGAGATTAATCCTCCTGCACATCAAAAAAGTGAAAAATAGCTGATATGCGTTTTTTCTTCCCATGTGTTGTCAAGTTAGTAAAAGAACAATTCATCCAGAAACAGATACAACAGCTAAAAAAGGAACTGTATTAGAAATCACTCTTACTCGAACAAAGCAACATAAGCCCCCAAAACCTTCCCCAAATCTTTTCTGGTTCATCACTTCTGTATTTACATATTTTTAAAAAATAAATTAATAGGTCAAACTGAGAGGGATACTGAGGAAAAGGAATGTGACAAGTGAGAGAGATTGAGGAAGAGGAATGTGACAGTCAATAAATAAGCTTATGGGCTCTAAAAAGTTACCATCCATAACACTCTGAGAGTACTGAGCTAAAAATTATCACTCTAGAAAGAACACTACAGGAAAGCAGCTAATAAACCGATGAAGGTTGAGAGACTGAAAAGCAGTTGCAGAGGATGCACATTAAGTCTGGCTCAAGATAAAAAGGATCCTTATCCTAGTGCCAAAACCACATGAATCTAATGACACACTCAGTTTACGTGAGGACATATGACCCAAGAATGCCTCCTAGCAAAGAACTTCTGCCAAGTAGCTCTCTGTTCACATTGGTGACAGAAATTGTTATTAGTATCAAAACTGTACTTGCAAAAATTTTTTGCACTTAGGTTCATTTAAACACAAGACTTCCTGTAGTTGTAGAATTTATTAACTATCTATAGGCATACAGAAGCAAGTAAAAAAGCAAAGTATTCCAGGAAACTTTGGTTTGTTTGGTAGGTCCATAATGGGGATTGACACTGACATCAGTTATATAGGGAACTTCATAAAGCTGAAAACCACGTAACAAATTATCCACCATTGCACATCTCCTTGAGGCAGGGAAAATGAAGTGATGGACTGTAACAAGATGAACTGCCAGGATGGCCAACATTTTTCCCTCAATATATTTCTCTGCCCAAGTATATTATTTATGTGTGTAACAGGACAAATTTCATATTGCAGTAACAATTTAACAATGGTAATAAGAACTTACAGTGTTAGCCCCGGTAAAATTAGCTGTCAGAAAAAAAAGAAAGATAAACGCTCATTGAGGGAGTAATTTCTAACTCATCACTGTGAACTTAGTCAGTTTGAAACAAATCGGAGCTGGCAACGACTTTTAGTTACCTGGGTCAAAGCAGCAGCTCATTTGCCTGCATGAAATCTGCTAGAGACCAAGACTTAGTCTGGCACTGGGACAAGACAGATCGCAGAGACCAGTGTCCACAGCTTACACTGAGGTCTGCCAGTGCAATGGAGCAAGTTTCCAGTGACTGCACAGTGCTGTCACAGAATTTGAGGGGACATATTACCACTCTCATTCCCATCCTAAATGTGTCTCATTGCCTAAAAACATGTCAGGATGGTACACCACTGGGTACCTCCTTTATCCTCAGGAAGGACTGATGTAGCCGGGTCTGTAAAAGTGTGCTTTCAGTTTAAATCATTTAAACCACTTGTTGTAATCCCCTGCACCATGTAGCATCCCTCCCATAGAAGACAGTCCTCCACAAACTTCTCCCAACAGTGTGAGTCCCTTCTGCAGGCTGAAATCCTCCAGCATAAGCTTCACTCAGAATCCCTCAGACTTTGGGATCACGAAACCCTCTTGGCCTCATTTCTTGTTCATTCTTTTTATCGGGAACATTTTCAGCCCATTCATTCTGCCTTCTTCTGCACCATCCCACATACAAAGAACACTCTTCCCAGCCCCAGTCTATCATGTTATATTACACTCTTGCTTCTTGTGAATAAGTACCCTCAAGGAAGTAAAAACAAGAACAGTCAAGTCAGTCAAATGGTCCCTCAGAGCCATCCTCTTGCAATTCAGCCTCTTAGAGGGTAAACATTTAAGTCAGAAACTATGTAGTGCAAACCCCTCCCATGGTGTGACATTGTGTTTAATGCTTCAAGTCTTCATACTACATTGGATGAGACTACAATAGGAATATAAGAGCACAATCCTCAACTTGCCGAGTTCAGAGACTCAAAGCTGAAATAGGACAGATCGTTATTACATATGCCACAGTGTAGGACTGAACAAGGGATCACTTAGTAGCCCTGAAGACCAACACTAATTTTATTGAGATAGAAATTTCTCTTTCTAGGATGTGATAGGCTTTTGAATGACAATTCCAATCAGTTGTAATACAACAGGAGATCTTTTATATCAGACTCAATACAGTGAGTAAAAATGGTCAGAAAACTAAAAGATGTGAGCACAGAGCCTTTGAATTTGACTAGAATTGCAGCAGTACTAATAACATCATCAGCAAGCTAGAAAGATCAATATTATCACGGACACCCACTGGCCAGCAGGACAGAGAAACTGCTGTAGCAACACTCAACCCTCCGATATCCACCGTTCAAGTGGCCAGGGCTCCAGTGCAAGCCAGCATTGGTCTGATAGGTGGATGGCTGCCAAATTCAGCATCCGCATGAGCATGCCCTCACTACTCTTGGAATCAGCTCTGCTGAGAAACAGTACAGCACCTTCCACATGACAGGGATGGAGAGTTACCAAGTTGTGCTGGATTCACACTAGCTCTACATTAAGCTCACTCAAGTATGTCTGCATTGGGTTATAAGAAGCTGGAACATACTGTGACTCAGTTGCTCCAGACAGATCCAACACAGTAGCAGACCTGAAGCTGTGTATTCAGCACCAGGCGCAAGAAGTTGCTT
Source organism: Todus mexicanus (assembly GCA_013389965.1). Lineage (NCBI taxonomy): Eukaryota > Metazoa > Chordata > Aves > Coraciiformes > Todidae > Todus > Todus mexicanus. The sequence goes on along the minus strand of WEIS01057271.1, from coordinate 2,610 downwards.
GGAAATGTGAATAATGGAGAACAGGAGTAGAGATCTGCCAAACTAGCTCCTTTGTATATTGTGGTCCACAGTGTGTCCTCCCTCCCACGACCATCCCTCCCATGCTGGTCGTGGGGATGTCAGCTAGTAGAGGACTCATTCTCTCACAGAGTACAGAAGAGGGCACACAGAGGGCTATGTAAGCTCTGAGGGCACCTAAGATTTGGGATCAACCTCACAGGCCTGCTTTGCCAATGTGCCATTAAGGACAGTGGCTGTGTATGCTGTGGATCCCCTCCTGTTCACTTTTGCTTCAAAAAGAAACACGGTCATGTGAGGGGGTGATGTGTACCTAGGTATCACCCTATGATACAGAGCATGAACAGATCACCACAACTGCAGGCATACAATGAAGGGCATCCATCTTTCAATATTGCCACAGAAAGCTGCAATCTTAAAGACAAGAAAGTTATGGGGTTTGGGGCAAGGGAAATGCAGAAACATGCAGAGCTACCCACTAGACAGGTGACTCGGCACCATGTCAGGGAGCATCTAAAACACTAGGGAAAAAGGAGGGGATTACAGCATACAAGCATTTTGGAGTAGATCCTAACCAGGAAAGTGGAAGCCATGCACACACATATCCCTTCACCTCTTTTCTGAGGTTATAACAAAGTAGTGAAGTGAACAAAGTAGTGGTCTGAAAGATACTCTCATCTTGTTAAGAACTGTTGTTGGTAACAGCTTACGTCATACACTTTATGAAATACTGCTAGAGTCACTGCACAACAAACTGTGCTTTACCATCAAAGTACTTCTGGTACTCTACTAGGATGGGAAAATAAACACAGATGGCAAGAAAGTATCCTCACCAGGACCCTACTGCATGACAAGAACATACATTTATCTTCATAGTCCCTTTACAGACTGTAATGACTGTAACTCCATTTGGAAAGTTATGGACAGTCACAAGATGGGTAGAAAATTACAAATATAGGTCAAGTTCTGTGCAATTGCCCTAAGAAGAAGAGCACAAATCTGGTTGCAGTATCAATTATGGGTGCTTTTTCCCCTACAGTAGGGACATGAATAGAGTGTTCATGGAGTTAGACCCAGAAAACATGGCTCTCACTACAGATGAAAGAGAATGTTAATTAAAATGTTAGCATACAATACATGAAATAAAAATAAATTAAAAAAAGGTATTACAGGGACACTGAATGTACAAAAGTTGTGATTTTAAGGTGAGGGGGGCAGAAGTATCAAAGAAAACATTTCTATTTTTTTAAACAAAAATGGTTATGTCAAGAGTACTAGCAGGTAGCTAAGGGAAAAGAAGTCTTCCTACATTCAGACTCCAAGTTCTTCAGTTTTAAACTCTTAGTTTAAACTTACTTTAAAACTGAAGAAAGTTTTGGAACATCTGCATATGGGGACTTCTTTAAGAATACTTTGGAAGTGCACTCCTAGAGGAACAAGATTTGCTTTGTTTTGTTTTGTTGGGGTTTTTTTTAATTATCCCTAATATGAAGTTATCTCAGCCTATACAGGGTAACTAGGTAAGGTAGCATTGTTAGGAGTAGATAAATTGACTTTTGTTCTTCTGCTTGGTAAAGGAATATATTTATTAGCTGGTTTGTGACCTGATTTCTGAGTTCTGTCCAAGAAGAGCTTTGCCTCATTTCTTATTTCTTCATCTTACTTTCAGCATTTTCCAGTCATCCCATGTCCTACTGGTAAAACCAAAACTAAACTGGGCATATATTATTCACATTTGCTAAGCTGCCATTCATATAGCTTTTTCTCTTTAAACTCTCCTGTAATATTTCTTCTATTGCCTTACACTAGATAGTGCACCTTGGCTTCCTAAAAAGTTATGCTGGAACACCAATCTCATACTCCTCAATTCTCTGGCCACTGCACCAACAGAAGGCAGAGCAGTCTGGGAATTAGAGCAAACGGTACCAGCTGCACATGTCCTCACTGGAGTATTTATCAAGTAAAGACGCTTATCATGACACAACAACTAAATGTATTTGCAAATACAGTGCTCCTCCACTTGTGCTCAGACAAAGGAGTCTTCAAATGCAGCCAAGGTTCCTGAAATGTGTTTGCAAGGTATCTCCAGAGCATGGTTGTTTGCACTCCACTACTCACAAAAACCAGCATAGTCACTTAATGCCTTCAGTGAAAGCAAAGCTTATTCCTGCAATAGTGTTCAATTAAAATCAAAATCGAATTGTCACCAAAGAACATGAAGAGTCAAATACAAAGATCCTCAAAACCTGAAACAATTATATGAAAGATCACTAGACTAGTAATTTAATTTTCTAAATACAGAGAGTGGTGGGATTTTTTTTTCCTGATGAAAAATGATTTTGAGAATCCAGACAGCAGCTTCTATCTGAACTCAGGATAATTCCTAGTCTCATTGATGCTATCACAGCTGTACCAGTACTGTGTTATCCTGAGGTTTTAGAGAAGAGCTGCACTGAAGCTGTTAAAGAAACTGTCTGTTTTAGTCAAAAGCTGCTGAGATCTCTAAGAACATTTCTCATTAAAACATTTCATATACACATTTTTTCAGTGTTTTCAAGGGAAAATCTACAAAATTTCTGTTAGTCCTTTTGG
>WEIS01057269.1:0-21169 GCA_013389965.1 Todus mexicanus | reverse complement strand
ATGTGTGAAGTTAAGGCAGTGTGGAGGCTTTAGATTCACCGTGGTGCCTAGGAACTGCAGAGTTTCAGCACAGCCTGCTCCTCAGGTGCTTTCTAAATCCTTATGCACACCAAGTGGGAGGCACAGTGTGTAAGGTATGATTTCTTCCTTGTAGTTTCTCTCAAGTTTGCTTGTGATCCTTCCATTAAGATTGGTGGGGAGGCTTTGTTTACTTTTCTTGGCTTATCTACTGATGTTGCTGCTGTGTACTCAGCCTGTATGACCAGGGGTTTGTTTTGTTGTTGCACTGTTTGTTTCTTTCACTGTTGAGTTCATGGAGCTATACTCCAGAATTGCATAAGCTGATACATTAGCTGGTGTTAAACTGATTTCAAGCCTTTATTTGGCCACAAGGAATAGGAAGCAGTTTCTTAAATTCCCAGCTAATGTTTTGAGCAGTCAGCAGGGACCTGATGTGAAAGAATTCTTTTCTTTCCCATATTCTTTCTCTTTTTGGACTGGCATATCTTTTTAACTCAGCTAACTGAATGTTCGTCTAAGGAGATTCTTTTACCTCTGGAAGAGCCAATAAAGAAATTGTGTTCAGCTGTCAAAAATGATGATAACCAAGTGAGTATCTCCTCTCTTAAAATTTCTCGGGAGGGAAAGAAGGTGTGATCCCACAGAGCATGATGATACACTATAGCAGAGGTTTCTGTGGGAAGAGTAGTCCTCTGGTAAATACAAATTTATTGGAAAATGAAGGACTTCCTGCCAGGTATGCTTGCACAAATAAATGACACCACCTAACAGCTTCCATAACATGTAGTAATATCCTGATTCCTGCACTTATCACTTCTTCTGTTCTAAAGAGAGAAATTTATTTAATACTGCTTTCATGCAGGGAAGAAATCTGAAGCTTAGATAATGAATTTATAAGTGACAGTGGGGGTAGGACAGAGGGGAAGGAAGTTCTTCTGCCAGAACTTGCGTAGACCAAGGGGATCCCTGCTGAATGTCTTTGTACAAGATAAAGAGGGGAGACAACTTGCTCAGAGAGATGAGCAGAAATGTATACAGCCCTGCAGAAATTGATACTACAGTAATTTTCAAACATTTTTGTAACATGGATCAAACATTTCTGCCATTCATACCCAGTTAGAGAATATCTTAGTGACAGTTACTCTGATGTGTTTGTGCATTTAGAAAGCAGCATATCCCAGTTCCATAGTGGTGTGAGAATGGCAGTGGGGGAGCCTGTTTCTCGATGTACTTGTAGTCTGGTATTATTAATGTGATGGCTCAGGAGGGAGGAGAAATTAGGAGTTGTTCGGAGACAGTCTGACTAACTTTGTACCGCTAAAAAGAGCAAGACCTGGGTGTGAGCTCAACTGCTGCACTGCTGATAGAGCCTGTGGCTTAATTATTAGCAAGGTTTTCTGGCATTGTTCTGGTTCATGCTACCTAGTGCTCTCCTCTGTTATATCTGGGAACTGACAGAGAAATAATGTGCCAGGAACCAGCCCTAGCATTGAGTGTGAACATCACAGCACCAGGTTTGGCTGCCTGTGTAGGATGTTGCTAGCCTTTGCTGGCTCAGAACCAGCTGCGTGCCCTTACTCAACATACTGAGATGTGCAACACAGACCTGGATTTCATGCTATGAAAACAGCACTTCGGGCTGTAGTTCAGCTTTCATGTTATTTCAGATGCTTTTGACTGGGAGTGGAACCTACAGATGATTATTTCTTAGGGACACCATATGGGACATGGAGGACATCCATGGTCGAATGCTTTGCAGTATGTATATGGCGACTCTGTGTCGCTTGGCATTGGAGCCATAGAGTAGTCTCTGGCTTGTCTGCCTCCACTTACTTGCTCTTTTGTTAATAGAAGCTGTCAAGCCCATTCTGATGATAAACTCACTGACAAGGGCACTCTCTTTTATTTTCTTTGAAGCAGCACCTAGTGGATTCATTGTTTTAAACTGGTTCCCCTGGAGAAGCTGTTTTTGTTATTCCTTATGTTTCTGGTAGTGTGCAAACCACTGTGTAGACAAGTCAACAAGCAGCTTAGCACTCTGAGGTGAGGTTTAAAAATTTACAATGCTCTGTAAAATGTGAGACAGATTCCATCAAAATAATGTTGGGAAACTATTTTGTCTGGGTTTATGTCTGGACACGTGGTAGTGTGTTGTGAAGAGGTTATGCACATAGCTTCATGCAGGATTTTGTGTCTACGCTTGCTATAAAAGACTTCAGGAACTTCTGTTTGTGTTTTCACTCTCATCAGCTCTGCTGTGGCTTTCATACCATGACTTGGCTCTTCTCTGACTTGAGATCCTAGAATCATAGAATTATTTAGGTTGGAAAAGCACATTAAGAACTGACACTATGCTCTGAATTTCTCTGAGCCGTGAAGGTTTATGTCCAACTGATTTTGTCTTTTTTTTTACGTACTCTCCTGTTTTAATGTTAAGTTTTGTGGTTTAGATCCTATGCTTTTTTGCTTATGTGTTTGCTGGAGGCGTTACTCAGAATTCTCACAACATAGTGATTATTTTTTTTATGGCTGATTCACACATTGAATTTGGGAGCTTTGTACAGGTATTTCCAAGTTCTCTTCAGGGAATTTTAGGAAGCCTTCATTTTCAGATTATGACTATTCAGCACTGATCCATGAAGGTAATACGTTGGATATAATCACTGTCTTTCTGATCATTTTTCCAGCTCTTCTCTGTTAGTGAGTCACCTGAGATCTAGTCAGGCTTTGTCAGCCTGATCTAACCAGATCTGTTACAGCTCTTGTTATGAGTGCCTGATGGCTTGTCCTGAACTCTTATTCTGGCTCACTATTTATATATACTGCTTGGGTATAACATGGAGAATAACAAAGAAAGAAAAAACTCAGTTCATAGATTTTAGTGAATGTTTCTGGTTTACTTATTTTTGGGAGCTGTTTTCTTGGTGACACCTGACTTCCCTGAGAGTTACTGGCTTTACCTGAAAGCATTTCTTTATTATTTTTTTTTCCTCGCACCTAATGTCCTTGATAGATTTATTTATAGGAAAGAATTGTGGATACTTACATTCCTGTTAGACATCTGATTTGATTTCATAGATATTCTTGCAGTACTTCTCTGTGGCCTCCTGGCTCTGTGTAAACAGAGAGATGAGTCATAACTCCTTTGGCTTTGCAGGAATAGTATGTATCAGTTGCACCCAGGCGTTTTAGCATGTCTGTGTTAGTCCTTGTTTGAAGTTCTTATCCATTACATATTAATTAAAGATAGTAGATGAGGCTGTAAAAAAATAATGTTAAAGTTCACTTAAGTAAGTGAACAGAATTAAGGACAGTTTACTTTTCCCTGACTGAAGTTTGGTTTTCCAGTCTGAGGATTGGTTGGTTTGGTTGTTTTCCCCATTCCTCTGGGGTTTAGCTGACTACGCAGGCTGATTGCTAGGTGGAAATAATATTTTCACTGTATTTCTGTCATTTTTTTCTCATGTTAGTGACCCCTTTTTCTAGGCAAGTTTTCACCTGTAACTAATAATTTGATTTATTTTGCTTTAGAGCTTACAGGTAATAATTGTGAAACCTCAACGACATTGTAAACACACTGTAGTCTTTCTTAAATCACATTATTATGTTTCTAAATCAACATGAAAACAATATGCTACAATCAGAAGATATTCTATAAAATACTTACATGTATTATTAAAAATGCGTATTATTATAAAGTATTTACGCTTCATATACATGTGTTATAAAATACTTATGTAAGTATGTAGCACGTGTAGTAAAAATACATAATCCCTTCCAACCTTAAGCATTCTGTGATTCTGTGTTTTTAACATCTACTTTGAAGCTGATACTGATGAACTATAAGAACTAATAAATCTCACATTTATTTATATAAAAAGACAAATAGGTTTGTAAACCATATTGGCCAAGAAGTAGCCCAAAAAGTTAGGCATTAGATCTAGTTCATACTGGTTTTTAGGCAAAGAATCACCATGAACTTACGTATGTTAATGAATTTTTCTTCACACAAAACATTCATACCTTTGCATGTAAGAGGAGATAAAAAAACCTTATGTTAAGACTTATAAATTATTACCATGATATGAATTAAGTCTGACATAAAATTTTACAACGGGTTAATAACTGGTGCATTAATATATTTGATTATTTTTTTCTTCACAATTGGACAGGTAATTAATAAGTGTAATAGCTGGATTTTATCCTGTGAAGTAGTTAGAGTCATAGTACTTGTAGTGCAGAATACTTCTGAGAACATAGTGCAAATATATTTGAGTAGGTCAGGATAGATTGAGCATCTTTCTGTTAGACTTCAGTGTTACTGCCTGTGCTGTAGCCTGGCTGGCTCTTGTTTGAGGCACTTGGATGCCTTTGAAGCATCTGTCCCACTTGGCTGGGCTCAGAGAGGGACGTGCCTGTGTCTGTGGGTGCAGTGCCCAGGCAGGCTGCATGTAAGAATGGTTGAGTCACTGCAGGAGCCAGACAAGGCCAGTGCTGAGCCAGGACTCATAGATACCCTTGGATCCTGGCAGATGATGGGAAGAAGTGTTCTATTCATGGTTGTCTTCATTGCTCCTGATTTCTAGGAAAGCAAAACCAGCACGTGAACAGGCTCTGTGCACATGCGTGTTGGATGTGCTGTACTTCATCGAGGCTCTACTCTGTCAAGTAAAGAGAACGGCAGCGTTTTCAACCCGGACATCATTCATCCGTAGTCCTTAAACACATGCGCATCACAGAGAATGACGTTTTCAGATTTCCTCTTTTGAAGAGATATTTAATAGCTTTTCTCCCCAGTGGGTTGCATAGTCAAGAGGTAGAAGAGACTGCCTGGAACCTATTTGAGGTGCATGGATATCATGTGGGCTGCAGACAGAGAGCGTGGGAAATCCAGAGTCGTCCTAGGGAACTGATAACTTGTGATGCTGTCCTGATTTATTTTCAGGTTTCTGTGCATCTGGAGAGATGCCTTCTCGTTGGATCATCTGTCTGGTCTCTCAATAAAAAAAAATACAGACGGGTGCTCTTACAGGTTGATTTACTTACTGAACTTACCTTTGTATTTTCTCTTACGGCTTTCTTCCGAACGAAAGTATCATCCTTTTATAGACTGTGCTGCCATTGCCTTTCCACTTTTACAAATGTCTACCTGAATCAATCTCCCGGCAGTTCAGAAATATGTAACCAGAGGGTATATTAATCTTAAATATCCTCTCTTTAGCATAGGTAAGGAAACCATATCTTCATTTTCTCCTAGGACTATTTTTTAGGTCTTACTTGTCTACATCAGCTGCTTAACACAGAAGAGGTTGCTCTCTGTTGCTGATCTGGAATTAAGTATCTGGGTGCCACAATATCCATATAGTTCTGGCAATTGAAATTTCATCTTGAGAATATAGGGATGTCTTTTTCCTGCTCAAAGTTTTATTCTGTTATATGTTATTCATTATGGCATGCTTTAAAAAAAGATCAGTTGGATGTAAATTAAACACAAGTATTAAAAAACATGTTGGTTCCAACTTGCCAGAGTGCAAATCAAAGGAAGATCAAAATACAAGAAATTTTGTCAGGCTATTTAGTAACAGTAGGTCAGCTTTTGTTTTTGCTTAATCTCACCAGGTTCCTGTTTCAGTTTATTTTGTAACTGATTAATAGATGGTGATAACTTCATGCTTTCTTAACAGCTTTAGAAATAAAAGCTCATTTTTAGAATGACTGCTTACAAAAGAGATTTACTGGGTGAGTCAAGAGTGTTTAAGGTCATCCCTTGGAAATCCACATCAGGAAAAAATAAAATGCAATGAATCTCAGAAATAGACGTGAAATCTTGGCAGCTGGGAGAATAGGGGAGGGAAAGGAGCCTGGGGTGGTTTTGTACATACAAGTGTTCTATCCAAGTAGAGATCTAGAAAGTGCATGGCTACAGGGGGTACAAGTAGTTAGGGGTGTACTTGCTGCTTTAAGCTTATTGAAAACGCCTTAGAGAGGAATAGTTTCTGTGGAAACAGTGAGTGGAGATTTCCCTCCCCCCTGTGTGGTGAAAGCATTTCCATTCCAAGTTGAATTTGTGTTACATTCCCTGAGAAACATCTCTAGAAATTTTCAAAGGGTTTAGAATCAGAAATGGAAGGTAAATAGTATCTCCACGTCTCCATTTCTCTTGAGAGATGCTTGCTTTTGGGGAATTTTGGTGGGAGGGGGAAGAAGTGTACTTCGTCTTTCTTTCTTCTACTTTTCACACCTGCGACTACTCCTGGTTTGCATCAGGATCAGATTGCCTTTCAGTTGTCAAGCATTCAGATGCTGTCTCGCTTCAATATCTTAATGAAACTTTGTCTGCATTGCAGAAGATAAGTAACTGCCTCTTCCAAGGAAATGATGATGTAAAGTTGTACTGAATGTAAAAAGATAAATGTAGGGAATCAAGACGTGGCTTATGAAGATGATTGGAGTTAACTTGGTTGTCTGGATGGAGATAGAATCTACCTGTTCCTTGATATGTAAGAAGGCAAGAAACCTCAGCAGTAGACCTCCTTTCTCTGTGCAGTGAAGTTGTATTTGCTCGCATCCTGAAGAACATGTAGCAAACTCTCTAGGAAGCCCAAAACTGGATTGCATACAAAAAAAAAAAAAATTGGTTTGATGGCCTAATTTCAGTCAATACTTAGCCTTGTGCGTTGCAGGAATATCATCATGTAGCCATAACTTACGCTAATGTATAGTCAAATTCTAAAGCACTGTGCATGTTCTGCGTGCCCATGCATATAGCAGCATACCCTCGCAGCCTGATATAAGCAAGGCGAGTTACTTTAATTTTTTGCAGAACTTTTAAGTAGTCTTTCAAGGGATTCCAGTAAACCACTTTCATAGTCCAGCCAATGCCAGAGTTTGTAGATGTTTAAAACCAATGTTTGTTAGTGCGTTTTAACTAGCAGATTTGTAATGGTAGGGTTGGTTTAGCATCTGGAAGTCTTTGTCAGACACTTGTAAACACAGACAACTTTATTTATTTAAAGCCTGATGACCAGCTTGTTTGTATAATCTCTATATTGGCCGCATGAAATACCAAGTGAGCCTGGAACAGAGAGGAGAGTTACCGAAGTTGTTCACATCCTAGTTTGACAGAAATTTAATTGGCAGTAAGTGGTTTCATTACTGGAAATGGTCTCCCCTGCCTGTTGTCCTCTTACACATTCTCTGGTGCAGCAGGTGTGTGTGTTAGGCTGTGTGGTGAATCAGATGAAGGAACTCATGTGGAATGAGGCAAATTTTTTTGGTTTTGTTTTGTTGGGTTTTTTTAACTTGGTTACTTTCACTAGATCACACCCTGTTCTGCATTAGTACATGGCTGCACAAACACTCTCATAGACATGACCAAAAGGAAGCGTGACCAGTTTTCTGGAAAAATGCTGATGTATGTCAGTCTGCAGTGTTCTCGAACTCCCACTTGAGATGGAGCAAGAGCAAGACTGCTCGATTATGTAATTTATTATCGGTAGTATAACTGTTACAAGGTAATGCAGGCTTCCAGAAATCATGTGCAGGAAGTTAAAGTAATTTCAGAGCTCTGTTTTGAATACTATGTTGAAGCAAATGTTTGATTTCAACCCTGGATGAAAAACTGATGTTGTTAGATGTCTTTGGCAGCAATATTTTTTTCAGCAGCATGAAGGAAACCATTAGCATAATTGTTATGGGTGACTTTACTGCTTGCTTTTCCATTCAGGACTTCCAGACAGCAAAGCAAATTCCTTTTTTAAAGGGTGGCGTTCAAATAAACTGATCTCATCTCTGCTCATAAACAATTATTTTGACAAATCATTCATTTTTACAGACAAGATGTTTTAAACGTGGGTTAAAACTCAGTTTAAAAATAGGTAAAGAATGTAATCAAGATTTGTAAATTAGCATTTATAGACATGCCTCATCATCTGCTTTTAGGTTAATTCTTTGCAGAGCAGGGAAATCAATCCTTTCTTCTTCCTCTTCTCCATTTTCTGCCAACCTTCTCTTCTCCAAAAGTGGTGGAGGAGACAAGATCTTAAATTATAGGAGGTGTTCACCTCATTTGCAGAACTTTTGAACAGTTTGAAAACTTAGGTTAATTTTTGATTGATAGGCACAATGCTGTTTATAGTATAACTACATATATTTCTGTTCACAGAAATTTTTGCATAAACACCCACAAAGTAAATTTCGTAGCATGAGAACAGAAATAATCTATTTCTCTGATGCTTGCATCATCACCTTAAAGAAAGATTGGTTTGCATTTACATGAAAGATTCCAAAATTACAAAAGTCACAATTTACCAAACCTGCAGTATTTATTTGGTTATCAGAGGAAAATGTTTCTAGGTATCAGATGTGCATTTTTAACTTTTTGTTCATAGTTAGTTATCACCACAAAAATAAAAACCACAATTTTTTTTCCTTTGGTTTTAATGGCTGTCATTTGTAGCAAGTGAGAGTATTTGCTGTGTACTTTGTCCCTGAGCATTTGTTTGCCTTTCCACCTTGCTTTTTCTGGCAAACCAGCTTTTCTGAATGGTATTGCTAAACCTCTAGAAGTTATTTTTGAGGTAAATGTGCTAGTCTATATATAAAAATTGCTTTACAGCTTATATTTGCATTTACTATATGAAAAGGTTGTAGCAAATTTGAGGGTATATGATGCCTACATTGCATCCTTTTGGTCACTAGAGTAGAAAACAAGCACCCAGGATCCAGAGATTTCTTTGTGCAGGAGTATTTGTACTTCACTAGACTGCGATGTCATGTGCAAATTGTCCCTTTCTTGTAAATTCTGCCTTTCGCCATAAGCAGAGGCTTATGTTTACCATGAAGCATGGCCATAACGTCAAGACTTCCACTTTTTTGTGAAAAAGCAGCTGTTTGAAAAATAAGATCTAAGGAAACTTAGAGCCCAGGGTTCCTACTTTTTTTTGCAAGACTTGTATCTACCGACAGTTAGGCAAAATTTTGACTCAATCACCTATGTGTCTCTCTCCATTGAAGCTTAAAAAGAGAATTGAACTACTTGCTTATGGCTAATGGAAACACCAGGATGTTTCTGAGAACATCACTGTCCAGAGCTGTGACTGGTACTGATAGGGCATTTCAATTTTCATATATACAAATATGTATTTTGATGTGTTAGATGCAACTACTTGTCTCTCTTCACACACATGAGAGTCAAATCACCTTATCAGTCACTGCTGATCGTCTTAATTCTAAAAAACAGTCCACTACCGGCCTCGGGATGTGAAAGTTCAGATAGGGAAGTCCCTAGATAACAGTTTTAGAGGGCAGAATGAAATCCTCTGAAGCTGCCAAATGTTAGATATGTATTCACTTAAACTCAGAATGCAGATGGAAAACTTAGACAAGCAGAGCAGAAGCACAGAATAATTAAGACTGGAAGGGATCTCAGGAAGTCTCTAGTCCAACCCTTGCATAAAAGGAAGGGTCAACTATAGGAAATTGCTCAGGACTGTGGCCAGTTGTTATTTTGTTATGTCCATGGATAAAAACTCCATAACCCCTCTAGGCAACCTCCTCCAGTGTTTAATCTCACAGTAAAAAAGTATTTTCTTACCATTTAAGTTGAACTTCCCATATTTTGTTTTCTGTCCATTGTCTCTCATCTATTCTCTGGGCAAATTGGAATACGACTCTGTCTTCTTTTCCCCATCAGGTGTTCATGCACATTGTCAAGATACCCCATGAGCATTCTCTTCTCCAGGCTGAACATTCCCAGCACTCTGCTTCTCTTTGTGTGTCAGATGCTCCAAACCTTTAATCATATGCGTGGCCCTCTGCTGTTTTCCTCATACTGAGAAGCCCACAACTGGACCCAGCGCTCCAGCTGTGGTCTCACAAGGGCTGAGTGGAGGGTATGGACCACCTTCCTTGATCTGCTTGCTGGCACTGCATCCTGGGGATGCCATTGGCCTTGTTTGCTGCAGGGGCATATTGATGGCTCATGTTCACCTTGCTGTCCACTAGGACACCAAGGTCCTCTTCCACACAGCAGCTTTCCAACCTGTCTACAGCATGTATGGGTGCTTGGGATTATTCCTCCCCGAGTTCAAGACTTTGCATTTCCCTTTTTTTGAACTTCATGAGGGCCCTCTTAGCCCTTTTTGCAGCCTGTCAGTGTCCCTCTGCATGGCAGCACAGCCACCTGATGGATTATTAACCACTCATCCAAGTTTTGTGCAGTCTGCAAGCTTCCTGAGGGTGCACTTTGTCCCAGATTCGGGTTGTTAATGAAGATGTTAAACAGTATTGGCCCCTGTATCAGCCCCTGCTAAGTGACTGGTTTCTAGGTGGACTTCGTGCTTCTATTCGTAACCATTTTGGCCTGGTAGTACTGTCCATTTTCATTGCACCTCACAGTCTACTTACCTGGTCCACATGTTAGCTGTTTGCCTACACATATGTTATGTGGGAAGGTGCTGATAGCTTGGCTAAAATAAACATCATCTGCTCTCCTTCATCCACAGAGCCAGTCATCTCGTAGAAGGCTGTCAGGTCAGTCAGGCAAGATTTCCTCTTCATCTATCCATGCTGACTTCACGTTTTTGTTCTTTAGTATTTGTTCCATCACCTACTCAGGGACTGAGATAAGCACTGGCTTGCAGTTCCCTGGATCTTCATTCTTGAAGATAGGGGTGACGTTTACTTCCTTCCAGTCCTCAGAAACCTCCCCCTGATGCCATGACCTTTTGAAGATAATGTACCCTCAGTAAACTTTTTAAATGGCACCAATGCTATTTTTAAGTCTGATTGCTTGCCCCTTTAGAAGTGAAATTAGGCGGCTGTTTCATAGCTGTGGATTGCTAGTCTTCAGATGCTGTCGTCAACGATAAAAGAATTATTCAGTGTTAAAACAGCAATTTCATGCCACTGTGGGTTTCTTTAAATCATTCCTGTGACTTAACTTTGTTGTTCTCTTGCTTATATTAGAGAATGTGTACCACATACTGGAGAAGTTGGAAGTGCTTCATACAAGAAAATGCACTTTAAGATTTTCTATAATAAAATAATATTACTTTTTTCCTATTTTTTAGCTTGTTTATTTACTTACAAAGATGTTAATGCACTGCTCAGTGAAGGTAATTGAATGTTTTGTAGGATTTTTAGAGTGGACGGAATTCTCTTGCATCTTGTTTGGAGAACTCATTCCTTTTATCTGCAATAGGAGTCACAAATAGACAGAACTTCATGCTTTGACATTTTTTTCCAATTAAACCAATTGTTCAGTTCATTAACTTCTTAAATATTCTTTCCTGACTTTTTACCTAGTGTTTGCTGATGCTGGGAAGAGCTTTGTCTATGACTAATAAGATAATGGTTTCATGTTCTTTGTACAACATCAAAAAAAAAAGTTGTGAACTTACTCTGTCTATTCCGAGCCATCATTTACCAGTTGAAACTTGTCTTAATTTTTCTATGTGGTTAGAATGGTATTGGGAAGCTATGGGCATATAGCATTATTGATGCAAATATATATAAACTTCAGGTTTTCTCATATTTAATTCATGTTTTTTCAGGGACTGTGTAACAATAAATGACCCCTTTTCCCTACTCTTCATTTGGTTTCCATTTCCGTCTTTACGGAGCCAGAGTGAAAGCTTAGTGGATGTTTAAAAACCAGAACAGACAGAAAACCTTGAACAAAATGTAGTCTTAGTGAAGACATCTAGTTGCATTGTGGGAATGAAGTAGTGAAATTCTTTACCTTAAGATAGAAAAAATACAATAAGATTTGTAATCTGCAAGTAATCCCTGTATGTATCTTTTTAGGGCCAGATGCAGACCTCTTACACCACTTGAACTCGTATTTAAATCTGTACTCTTCTTTAAAATGTGTTGGGTTACTCACTGTTTCAGTTGTTTAGATCATAGCAATCAGAGGAGGTGCAGAGTATTCTTACTTTGTAGTCAGAACGCATTAAGCCTCTGCGGGTGCTTAGAAAGCAATGATCAAAAAATTGACTTACCAGAGCTTGACAAGTCACTGTGTGACAACTGAGTGCGTGAAATGTTCATGTGCAGATTTCTAGCCCACCTACGTAGTAGCAAATGCCAGGAGAAGACTGCTTCAGTCAGCCTGAGGTGAGCCCGGTTGCAACACCTGGGTTAGCAGATTAGCATGGTGCATAGCATACCTGTAGTTACTATGACCCAGCTGATGCATTATAAATTGATTGGGATCTCAGTATTTGATTTCTTGCCAGCTTCAGTTTTCATTCTGTCCAGAAGGACAGCAGCAGAGTTGAAGAATCTGAACAGTTTTTGCTCTGCTGCTCGTGGAGAAGCAGATGAACAGCTATCAAAGTGCACAAGTGTTTCTGTGTTGATAGTGGTAGTGAAGGTGTATTGGTGGCAGAGTGTACACTGCATTGGTAAGCTACACATTCTGCATGTTAGGGGTTGGGGTAAGTGCATCTAGTTTTAAGATGTAACCAGAAGCTATAATTTAGGAGTTCTGAGCTGGTGTTCAGAAGCAGTAACACTATGACAATAATCCTGCTATTCTGTCTGTTTCTTACAGCAAAATAATGCAAAACTGAGTGTACAGTAGCTGTTTGAGGTATGACCCTCCTGCTCTTAACTGCAGGCTTCATTTTCTGTGCAGTGATAAAGTATTTTGGAAGTACAAAACAAGGAAAATGTTAATGAGTTTTTCCTTTCTTTCTTGCAGGACTCCTCCAGGATGGTTTCAAGCAGGTATAAAAGGTACGAGATCTTTGTACACAACACATGCCTTTATACATATACTTCTGCCAGAAATAAAGCTGATGAAATGGGTATTTGTAGTAGAGGCCACCATATTAACACCGTAGATAAACAGCCTTATTTTGGTGTAAGGACATGAGAGAGACTGCAAACTTATCCAAACCTCTCTGTTCTGTTCCCGTGTTATACTCAGCTAGTGTTTTGCTGGGTCTTACTGGTGATGAACAGCTTCCCAAGCAAATGTCTAACTTGACTGCACATTGTCTAGGAGCTAGTAATTTCACAGCTAATTTATGAATCAGCGTCTTCTGAAGTTTAATACAGGAAGATAATTCTCTTCCTCTCCACAGTAATATTGAAAGAATTTTCTATGGTTTTGCAATACTGCTGTCTCAGTTGCAGGGGATGCTGCCCACGTGTAGCAGCATGTCCTGTTCGTTACTTGTCTTTGAGCCAAGTGTTACCTTGGTCTTTACTCAAGTTCTTCAATATCTATTCAGAAGCTCTTGATGCACCTGACTAGTGCGTGCAATTTTTGTCCATGTGGAATTAATATTGACACAGCTATCATTAATAAGAAAATGTAATGGCAATATGAGATTTAAAATATGTCAACTGAAGCAAGGCATTTGTGTAAGCATGTTTCTATTTGGCACATGAATTTTAGATGTTATCTTTTAGCTATCCTTTACTCAGGTAAAATGTGTAGGTGGTTAATTCATCTGTGTATAAAAGACCTGGCTGTAGAAATGCAAAGAGCACTTAGAGTTATCTAACGTTCACTGATAAATTTCCATCCCTCAAACTTGCTCATCTATAGAATCACAGAATAGCTTGGGTTGGAAAAGGTCTTCAAAGATTATCTGGTTCCAACGCCTGTGCCATGGGCCCCTAGGGACACATTCTACTAGACCATGTTGCTCCAGGTTTCGCAAAGCCCCATCCTGCCTGGCCTTGAACACTTCCAGGGTGGGGACATTCGCGACTTAGAGCTCTGGGCAACCTACTCAAGTGTCTCACCACACTCGTAAAACATAACAACCTAACCTATTATGCTTTAGATTTCTTAGTGTGGTTCTGTCTTTTATATTTATATTCCTGGGTTCTCATAAACCTGTTGGAGTGATGCTTTTTATTGCTGTAAGGTTTGTTTTTTTAATCACTTTGTCATTGCAGAATGGGTGGCCTTACTGCCACAACCTTAATAACTCGTAATTTCATGACTGTTTTCTTATTAATCAAACACATTTTAGTTCAGTCTTCACTTCCTCTTCAAGTCCCAGTGCAGAATTTCGTTGCTATTTGTATCTGTGGAATACTTAGTGGTGTGTGTCATAGTGCTTTGTGGCATTTCATAAACCTTATCTTTACTCTTCACATGCTGTATATACTCACTCACTTGGAAAAACTTGGTTGTGTATACGTGGCAATAAATAGAAGTTTGCACAGTCACATTCATAGTTCTAAAATATGCTAATTCTAGTTAGGATTGGAAAAATAGGAAACTCCAAAGCTAGAAAATACTAAAATAAAGACCAGTTTGGGCATACTTAGTTCAGTCAGCTTTAGTTATGTGTGGGATGTACATTTTGTGTTTATCAACTTTCCCCTTCAGGACTGCCATAACATTCAGGAGGAATCTGGCTTGCCGTGGGTTGCTGTTAAATATCTTGTCATGTATGTCGCCATCGATCTTACTACATAGTCTCCGAAGCTCACATTGAAAACAAAGTATTATTTTCCTGTAAAGTCAACAGAGTTCCCAGTGCTCACAAATGCCAAGTGAATTTTATTCTGACTGTACCTCCATGAGGTATACAGTGCCCACTCTGATTATACTTAACAGCTTTTATGGGTTTCCCTCTGTATTTGAAAATTTCTACCTCCCCTGAAGTAATTTTTCAAGTAAGAGCACTTGAACAAAGCCGTGGTTTCACTTTCTCCCAGCGGCTTCACTTTCTGGTGTGAGTGCTAAAGGAGACAGGACCAAAGTCTCCTTCTGTTCTGCCACTGTTAGCTTGTTTGCACCTTCCAACACCTATAGTGAAGGAAGGTCTTACAGAAAACAGCCTTGTCTACAGTAATTCTTATTCAGGTCACTCAGACCTCCCAAGTCCTAAATGCAGTGATTGCACCTAGAACCGAGATGTGAATGCCAGAAGGCTGCAGTTGAGACCATAAGCTACTTGAAGGCTTAAATATGTTCAGCTTAATGTGCTTTTAACAGTTTTGGGTGTACTCCGTTAGCTTTTCAAAGCAAACTGAGAGAAAAGCCTCTTCTCACGTAGGGACAACCACTTTGAGATCCTATTTGAAACTGTTGCTTGTGTTACTCACAACAGCTGGTCAGTACTTTGTGGGTGGGGAAGAGACTGTTAGTAAACTTTATAGACGTATGACAGAAAAAGTAAAAAGATATTTTCCTAAAATCTTGGGCTCTGTTATAGATTCCCTTCCCCACAGAAAGGCAGCATTATTTGTCAGATTTTTTTCAGGTTGTTTTCCTCCATCTTTACTACTCTTGCTTCTCTCCTCCTCTGCCTTTTCCCTCTTCTCCAGTTGTTCCTCACCAGAAGTGACATCTCCTCATCATGACATTTTTTCTTCACTGATTTCTGTTTCTTAGCGCAGTTAGACACCCTTTTCTCTCTCTGCCCCCTTCTCTTAGATCCTTATATTTAACCATTAAGGTCATAGTCTTTTCTTTGTTATTTTTTTCTAATTTCTTGGTTTTTTTGGTTTGGTTTTTTTTCCTGTTTTGTCTCCATCCTCTGTCCTTTTCTGACTTCTAGTCCTGGGTTAGCAATACTATCCTGGGGCTTCCAGAACCTTCCCTTTCCCTTCCCATGTAGCTGTTTTCACATCTACATTGAAGTACGCAGCCTCCCGGACGTCAGAAGATGAGAGACATAAGAGCAGAGAAGAAGAATGTGTGCTGTGGGTTCTCATGGAGTCACTGTACCCTCAATATGTGCCAGGGCTCAAGGAATTTCACAGATTTTGCTACCTATTTAATCAGACACACTGGCTGCTTTGCCTTGTATGGAGGCAGCAACCCGTGGTTAAACGTTTATATGACATTGCTGAGAAACCCGTTTCACTGAGTGTCCGTTGACTGGAAGACATGTTTACAAATGAACTCTGCTGGCTGCTGTTGTGTTATTCTACTTCTGTTCTGGCTGACTCGGACAAACTGAGCCTGTCTCCTTATGCAGTAAAGTAAATAAAAGTTTGGGATGAGGATCTTAGTCTGTAATTGTAATCTGTCTTCTGAATTTAATTCGAAAATGTCCACACTTACACCCCAGAAGGTTGTGGGAGGGTTTCTTTGTAGTTGCATGATTAACCATGTAAAAATATTTTCAAAACAAAGTGATGGTTTTGTTGTGATCTGGAGTGGTACTGTAACATCTGTTAAAAATATGGCCAGAATCTTCGAGGTCATGCTGACATGAAGGCCACAGGACACGTTCATGAGAGTGTTAGGGAGCTGTGATCAGCTGTTTATCTTGACTGTGAGCTTCGTGTGATTAAAATGTGTAGGTATTCTTCAGTTGTAATAGCCCATATCCACTTCCTTATCTTTCTTCTCTAAGCTTTTCTTAAGGTGATACACCTCATCTTGGCTACTCCAAACTACTGTTACTGTAACTGGGTCTACCAGTTCTTGAACTGCTTCGTGAGTAGTTACTTTAAATCAAGCACGTTGCCACTGGTAAGAATTGTTTTCTAATTTGAGTCTGATGCAGTCAGCATGATCAGTGTCATCACTGGTTTCTCAAACAAGACAATGACAAAGTGTATTCTGTTTATTGCAATATTTGAGTGTAACCTGCATGTAAACATGAACTATGTTTCTTTCTCTTGTGTTCTGTGAACTACAAAGTTTGTTTGCAAGTAGCAGTAAAGCAAGGCATAAGTGGACAGGAATATTTTGATAAACTCAGAGGGTTTGGTTTAGCAGCTTATTTCTAAGACTGTTTTCTAGCTTTTGAACCAGTTCAGCTTCTTCTTCAGAAATGTCTTGAATTGCATGGAAAACCTTGCAAATCAGGATTTAAAATAACTCAGAAGATTTTTTTTTTTTTGCATGGTTCATGGATCAGACAGATCAGGCTGGATCAGTTTACAGAAAGAGTTAGATTAAAATCTCTTGGTGGCTCAGGGGTGTGTTCCTCTTATAAGTTTGTTTATTAGTGGAAATAAATACAATATGGTATGGTTTTATGGCTTCCAGACAAAATGTCAGAGAGAGGATTTTTTTCCCTCCTGCTCTTTTCTCGTATGGCACACTAACATGGAACCTGACAGGTAGAGATCATTGCCTGCTAATTCTAAAAGATTACGTTGTACTCGAGTTCAACATTCACACAAGAGTTGAAAAATAACTGAGGAGGAAGAGATCAGGAGAAGCATCAGCTTGTGCTTCNGGGAGGCATCTGGGAACGTGCATTGTAGAAAGGCAAGGCTGCCTTTCCTTAGCTCATCTCTGAAAGCCTTGAACTCAACTTGGGCAGCCAGAACTAACAGGAGTCCAAGGTGGCCTATTTGTATTTAGAAACACTGTCTTTTCCCATTCTTCCAAAGAAGTTGTTGGGAACTGGATTGCAGTGATGTAATTAATGAGTTTTCAAATCAACTGTAGTTACAAGTTTCTGGCAATAAAAATAAATGGGTTGTAGTTGAAATCAATGAGATTTGGTTTTGACTGGGTGATTTTAATTGGATGAAATAGCAATTTGGAAACCATTGGAAGAACCAAAGAGGCATTGGAAGGAGCAAGATTTATTCCACTTTAATGTAATACTGCTTTTTAAATCTGCCTTGGTGTAAATAACTGATTGTATTTCGTATTAAAGGAAATTGCTAGTGTATTATTCCAAAAGAAAACTTGCGTTTGAGTAGTCAAACTGTACCAAGGGTTGATTTCACTATATAAGTACAGTCAGAAAATACATTGAAAAGCAAATATTCTTAAGTTTCAAGTGTTTTCTGTTTTCAGCTTACAAGTACAGAAATACACCTTTAAAATGACATTTTGGTAGTGGCTAATTGAAAGTAAGCTGATGGAACAGCAAGCTGAAATTTGTTAAATATATTCTTGAACATTCTCTTTTGAAGCAGTACTGTGGGATGTTTCTAACCAGATGCTTTCCCATTTGCTACTCTCTGAATGGACACTCGAGTGTACATATGGCTACAAATACAGGCTGAGATACTCTTCTTGAAAAATAAATTTTAAAATATTGTTTCCTGCAGCCATAGCCTGTAGCCTGGATGTTTCAACTGCAAGTGTTGAAACAGTCATATGTGCTTAAGTTACTTGAATGCTAACAAGCAGAATACATTTTGAGCTGCATTCTTGAGCAGTGACTCTAAATTTTTTCAATTTGCAGACCCCTATCATTTTTCGTCTGGTGCTAATGATTGCTTTTACCCAGGGTACATCTAGGCTTTCTGGTTTTTTCCCATACCTTTTGTGAAATTCCGGCAATTTCCAAGTTACAAGTGTTTGTAAACCTTTATTCAGTTAAGAAGTGGAGGAAACAAGGTTTCAGTTGCAGTCTCAAACTAAAGAGGTTCTGTTGTCACAGGAATGCGCTTTTCCCCCTCCTGCCCCAAGAGAGGACATTAAACCCTATTTTTACAAAGCTCATCAGTTTGCACAGATGATTATTACTGTTATTATTAGTAATATAAGTATTATTTGTATTGTTGTTATTTATAAATATAAAATAGATTTATTTATATATATTAAAAATACATGCATATGTACAGGTTTGTTTCCATGGAGACAGCTTTTGGGGGTGTTTGATAGCTATTTTCTCTTGGCAAAGCACAGACACCACATTAGTGATATTGTCGTTCTAGATAAGTTTTCTTTCTTGCTTAAGGCTCACAAAGTGGCATTGTATCTGAAGACTAAAATTCCATTCAGTTGCTGTCTCCTGGCCATTGGTTATAGCAGCCAAAATAATGAACTTTGTATCTGTCCCATTCCTTGCATTAGGTTACGTACTAATGCCTCCTTAAATATTTTTTAAAATCCTGTTTCCTAGAAGTCTTCATGATGCCTCCTTTGTACTTGACTGATACTGCAAAGGAATGTGTTCAGGAGGGTCTGCATCCCAGTGGAGTAGGTCAGGAAATTTTGAGTATGAGTTTCAGGGAAAATATAGAAGAAGTCTTAAGTTTCATTAACAATGAAACCCTTCCTATCTAGGTATTCTTTCTTCTAACTTTCTTGTAGGAGAATCTGCCAGCATCACTCACTGAAGCTGAGTTGAGATACTACAGGATGTTGGCAAAAGGGTTCATTTTTTAGTGATGAAAAATTGAGCCTTTTATGTGTGGTCTGTCTTTGAGACATTAACAACACAAAACAGCACATCTTTAGGAAGGCTAAATAATCTAGAACTTACAGAGTTAAGATATTTCTTTTATGTTGTGTTGCAACACGCGTATCCGGTCCTAGAAATGTTGTTTTCTTTTTGGTTTTTTTTTAAAGATCTTGATGAAGAATAAACAGTGCTAAATATGGTAATAACATCAAGCTACAAAATTCCTTAGAATTGTGTCAGTGTGCCTTGGAAACTTCACACATACTGGAGCAAAACAATATTTATATCCATGAAAAGACATCCTTTTGCCAGATCATCCCGCTTTTGATTTTCACTGTATCCATCTAGTTTTGCATGTTGTCAGCAGGGGTTTTCTAGAGTTATGAAATGCAAAGCTGCTAAATGAACACGTTAATCATATAATCTTCTATGATTTAAAGGAAATGTTGTAGGGAGTGCTCATAGCGTTTTTCATTCTTTTCCTAAGTGCTCTAGAAAACCATTGGATGCATATTTCAGCTGTGTTATTTCACAGAATCACAGACTAGTTGAGATTGGAAGGGACTTCAGGAGGGCATCTTGTCCAACTCCCCTGCTCAAGCAGGGCCACCTAGAGCTGGTTGCCCAGAACCGTGTCCAGATGGCTTTTCAGTGTCTCCATTCGAGTTCTCCTGGTGAGGACTGAACAAGGAGGGTTTTTTTATCTCTGGCTGTTTAGCTCTGTAGTTTCAAAGTCTAAGAAATACGGGTTTGGTGGATTGAGGAGATAAAGATCTGTGTCTCTGTGCCTGATCTGAGGGCACTGTGTTCTGTTGTTCTTAATTATTCATTAGATACTACATTTAAGGTAAGCAATACTACTATTAGGAAGAAAAGAGCTATGGGAAGATGAGTCCTAAATTTGTGACCTTGAATATGCGTGACATATAAATATTTTAGAAGTAGCAGTAATTTTGTACATCACAATCATAATGTAGAACCCATAAGGGTTTTTTTTAAACTAGCTTATGTGCATTTGCAGTGGTTATCTGTTAAGATTCCATGGCAGTGATTTTTAAGGAATAAACACATGATCTAAACCAAAAAACATGCCACCAGTTATTGAGTGAGTGCCTACCAACTGAGCTATGACAAACCACCTTGTATCCAAGTTCTGAAGTAAAATATTTGGAAATGGCATAAAATTAATATGTTGGGCTGCACTATTTTCTCACTTGGGTTTACTTTCCAGTTCCTTACAAGGCCATACACATAGTTCGTGAAAAGCCAGTTGATGGATGTAAGCTTCTTACATTTTCAACGTGTAGTTGTTGTTCATGCTTTGTGTTTTCACCTACTTAAAAAGGTGCTTGGTTTACACTTCATAGTGGTACTCTACTTTTTTAGAATAAAGTTGTTTAGCTTGGTTTTTAATGTGCACAATTCATAAAAAATTTGAATCTTTTAAGATAGGGTAAGTATGTGTGTATAACCTATGTGCTGAGAGCGACACTATCCAAGTATTTGACTCCCTGTGGCAGTGAAATGACTTGAGTTCTCAGCAACATGAGAGCTGTGTAATAAACTCTCTGCAGCTTATTAGATTGACCTATTACATGCTTTGGAAAGCACTTCTTGTTACTTTTATCATTTCCATTTTGTTAAATATATAAATAAATGTCTGCTTTGCTCATTGCCTTTCTAGCACAGCTAATGCACCAGAAGATGATGCTCCAAATAGATATTCCCGAACAGACAGGACGACTTACAGCAGGTACAACAGGGATGCAAATTCTTCTGGCAGTTCCGTACCAAGTAATGCTTTGGAAAAGAGGATTGAGGAACTTGAAAGGGTAAGTACCAAATAACATCTGCATGGCATACATCTAAAATAAAGTACCCTTGAAACTCCATGGGGAAGTGTACAAGTAAAATATATGAAAGTTATGCTAAATATTTGAAGTACAGATAGTTGCGTCTATAAAGATGTATAGAGTCAGACTGACTGAGACTATTGTAACTTTCTCAGCACAGATATTTGGTTTTCATTTGGTGTCTAAGTGAGAAATAGTTGAGGTAAAGAT
>WEIS01057267.1:1343-25329 GCA_013389965.1 Todus mexicanus | reverse complement strand
AAAAAAGGAAAAAAGGAAAAAAGTACATTTTTCATTAATTTAAGAAAATACTGAGGAATGTGGGGAATCTGAAATATGAGTGAATGTCTTGCTTCCCATCTGTTGACAATTTAAGTTGAATTTGGCATGTATGTGAAGCAGAGAGAGTGTATTGTTGGTCGTTTATAAATAGTTGTTTCTTGATTTCTCTGTCTAAAAAGGGTCAATTGCCAGTAGACCACTACTCATCTAAGCTTTACAGCATACAAAGTGTACAGAATAGAGGGTAATGCACATTTAGGTGTGGAAGTATGGTTTGATTTAATTTGTTCTTGTGAGGACTGCATGACACCTATGGAGACTGTAACTTTCTATGTGAGAGGGCCTTTGTGATGTGTGTGTTTTACCTGATAATCCACTGAATTCGCTTGATGGGTATCCAAGTGAAAACTGGCAGGAATGAGTTGAAGAAAAACTGCAGTTTCTTAAATGGGAAATGTTTCTGTAGAGTTCACTGAAAAGTTTTTAGTGAACTGAAACTCTGAACATGTAAAGGATGTTGTCTTCATTTCAGTATTTTACTCCTGAATGTGCTTGTGAACAATTCTGAAAAAAACCAAAAACAAAACAAAACCACCAACCATCCTTAATGTATGTGAGAGACTAGGCAAGTAAGTTTTCTTTGTTGCATGGAAACAGCCTATCAATGTAAGATACATATGCAAGATTACACCTTTGTTCCTGTCATTTCTAGTATCTTCTTAATAAAGTATAAGCGCTTTGCACCATTCTGTATGTGCACAAAATTCAGTACTTTATGAAACCCTCTAAATGCCTACCGCTCTTTACGGAAATCTAGGTTTAATTATTATATTGATCGGTGATAGTAAAATACTTCTGAGTTGCAGACTACATCTTTTATAACCTTCACACCTGATTGCAAGGTTCTTCCTTGGTGAAAGAGTGAACACCTCATTATAAAATAGTGCCATTACTTTATACAAGCAGATTTAGTTTTGCTTCATTAATCAAGTACGGTAGGACATCACATTTCTGTAGGGCATTCATGAAATCAAGGGTCATGCTTTTAGAAGTGTTTGCTTGCAAATATCATATCTTTAAATGACTTTGCTCAAGGAGAGAAGGAAATCCAGGCTAGTAACAAAATAGGTAAATACCGTTAGCCTTTTATCACAAGCTTCAAGAACTCCTCAAGGCATCAAGTTTAGAAAAAAAGAGTGTGAGATTATGGGGAGGATATTTATTATTACAAACTGTGAAGTCAATAGGGACTACTAAATGTTCTTACAGTCGTAATAGCCTATCTCATGTTAATTCTAGCCTGAAGCTCTGTGACTCTTTATGTGCAGAGATAATGGGGGGTAAAACTGTATTTTTAGTTTAGCAGCAGATTCCTCCCAACCATGGAAAATAAATTGGAGAGCTTTGCAAACTAAACATGATTTGGGCTTTGAAGGAATTCCCAGCAATAATATACAAGACTTATTACCCTAGGTAGTTAGAGGGTCCTGTGTGTTTATGGCTGATAGTAGTCATTTTGATTGAATATTGCTTCAGTAACTTGTTTTGAAATAATTTGCCTTTAACCCAAATCTGTTGATCCTAAAGAGAAGACCTTTCTAGTAATGTTCTTATTGTTTGTACTTGCTATGTGTATCTTAGATAAAATTTAATATATGTTGCCCAGGCAGCATGCTGCATTAAGGGTAAAGTTGTTGTATTTAACTTGGCTGGAATTCACTGCACATCAAGATATCATACACCAAGATCTATGTTAAACAGGTTCTGACTTGAGAATATCTGTACTTTTTTTTTCAAGTAAAAGACACTGAAAGCAGTTGTTCTAAAATAATGCATTACAAACCTAGAAAATTTTGTTTAAGATTATTACTGTTCATGATTTGGTTTGCATTATTTTCTAGTGACATGACTGCTTTCAGCTAGGAATGCTATAAATGTGAAGGGGAAAAAGAAACAAACAAACAAAACCCACTCTATCCCCAGAGATCGTACTGTCCCAGTACAGTAAGAAACAATACGTGGACGTCAGCAGACTGGACCGTGCAAAGAAACAAAAAGTTTCCATATGTATTGAGAAAAAAGACTTTAGTGTCAATTTGTGAAGAAATCCTTCCAACAGTGATGAGTTGGTAAGACGATTGTCAGAAGCAAAATTAATAACAGGCTGCTAAAAGGTAGAGTTAATGAGAACAGAAGGAAAGAGTCAANATGTAAGATACATATGCAAGATTACACCTTTGTTCCTGTCATTTCTAGTATCTTCTTAATAAAGTATAAGCGCTTTGCACCATTCTGTATGTGCACAAAATTCAGTACTTTATGAAACCCTCTAAATGCCTACCGCTCTTTACGGAAATCTAGGTTTAATTATTATATTGATCGGTGATAGTAAAATACTTCTGAGTTGCAGACTACATCTTTTATAACCTTCACACCTGATTGCAAGGTTCTTCCTTGGTGAAAGAGTGAACACCTCATTATAAAATAGTGCCATTACTTTATACAAGCAGATTTAGTTTTGCTTCATTAATCAAGTACGGTAGGACATCACATTTCTGTAGGGCATTCATGAAATCAAGGGTCATGCTTTTAGAAGTGTTTGCTTGCAAATATCATATCTTTAAATGACTTTGCTCAAGGAGAGAAGGAAATCCAGGCTAGTAACAAAATAGGTAAATACCGTTAGCCTTTTATCACAAGCTTCAAGAACTCCTCAAGGCATCAAGTTTAGAAAAAAAGAGTGTGAGATTATGGGGAGGATATTTATTATTACAAACTGTGAAGTCAATAGGGACTACTAAATGTTCTTACAGTCGTAATAGCCTATCTCATGTTAATTCTAGCCTGAAGCTCTGTGACTCTTTATGTGCAGAGATAATGGGGGGTAAAACTGTATTTTTAGTTTAGCAGCAGATTCCTCGCAACCATGGAAAATAAATTGGAGAGCTTTGCAAACTAAACATGATTTGGGCTTTGAAGGAATTCCCAGCAATAATATACAAGACTTATTACCCTAGGTAGTTAGAGGGTCCTGTGTGTTTATGGCTGATAGTAGTCATTTTGATTGAATATTGCTTCAGTAACTTGTTTTGAAATAATTTGCCTTTAACCCAAATCTGTTGATCCTAAAGAGAAGACCTTTCTAGTAATGTTCTTATTGTTTGTACTTGCTATGTGTATCTTAGATAAAATTTAATATATGTTGCCCAGGCAGCATGCTGCATTAAGGGTAAAGTTGTTGTATTTAACTTGGCTGGAATTCACTGCACATCAAGATATCATACACCAAGATCTATGTTAAACAGGTTCTGACTTGAGAATATCTGTACTTTTTTTTTCAAGTAAAAGACACTGAAAGCAGTTGTTCTAAAATAATGCATTACAAACCTAGAAAATTTTGTTTAAGATTATTACTGTTCATGATTTGGTTTGCATTACTTTCTAGTGACATGACTGCTTTCAGCTAGGAATGCTATAAATGTGAAGGGGAAAAAGAAACAAACAAACAAAACCCACTCTATCCCCAGAGATCGTACTGTCCCAGTACAGTAANTCTACAAAGCCAGGAAAGACATTTGGCCACATTAATTTCAGTGAGAATTCATATGGATAATCCCTTTATAAGTTAATTGGGATGTTTCTTTGGTAAATGAGGTAGNGAAACAAACAAACAAAACCCACTCTATCCCCAGAGATCGTACTGTCCCAGTACAGTAAGAAACAATACGTGGACGTCAGCAGACTGGACCGTGCAAAGAAACAAAAAGTTTCCATATGTATTGAGAAAAAAGACTTTAGTGTCAATTTGTGAAGAAATCCTTCCAACAGTGATGAGTTGGTAAGACGATTGTCAGAAGCAAAATTAATAACAGGCTGCTAAAAGGTAGAGTTAATGAGAACAGAAGGAAAGAGTCAATGTGGACTGTGAATGTGTGGTGGTACAGAGATTGGGACTGGCCAGAGAAGACCTCGACTAGAGATGCACAGATCTAAGCAATGATCTAAGAAAATAGCCTTTTGCAAAACGTTTGGAACAATTTGGGTTGGATTCATCACAGATATGAAGAAAGGAAGAAAGGTGTTCCACTCATCTTTCATCAAAGCAATGAGTATCTGGACTAAAGCTTTAACTTTGTGCCTTGATAGAAAAGAGCTGCTCTGCACGAGAGATTGGTAAGATTATGCAGCTAAAACCATGTGGAGCTGGAGGTGATGCTCAGCTGGTCACCCTCATTAATGGTGGTAAAGGTGGTGGTGATCATGTTGATTAGGAAAGGCAGAAGATTGGAAGATGGCAAAAGTTTGGAAATGCTGCCTTGTGGAGCTGAATATCTATAAGCTAATGGAGGACAAAGACTGACATTTCAATACAGATTCTTCAAAAAGAAGTCTGGAGTAGAGAAGGAGAGCTATAAATTATTCTAAAAAGTCAGGTAGTGGGGATTTTGTTCTAAGGAATGAAGCTCTTTAGGAACAAAATAGAGAAAAAGGAAAACAAGGACATGGCCTTGTGGAAAATGAAAGGGTGCATCCTTAATGTATACAATTACTTATTATTTCTTGGCATTCAGCTATTTTTTAATGTTTTTGTAATTATATTTATGGAGGAAAGTTTGATAAAGTGGAAGTACTTCAGCCTTAGTTTTATTCAGAATAAAGTGAGTGATACTATTCATTCCTTATGAAGGTGAGATTTTTTTTTTTAGTTATGATTTTGCAATACTTTAAAACATTTATTATTTAGTCTTTTGATAGCTGTGAGAAGTAGCAAACATGCTTTTTGGTAAAGTTGTGACGGTATTCTTGCACCCACATGAAGACAAAGTAATTTTAATATTTTTAGAAAAGTTAATGTTTCTTTTTAGTATGAAAGGAATACAAAAATGTCTTTTAATATTGGAAATGTCAAGTCAAGGATCTCATCTTGATCTTTTTGTTGATGATTTATATTTTCACTGGAGTTCAGAATGCTTGTCACTTATACTGTCCTTTGAGAATAGCTATAGCTACTTAATGGTCCAATCCAGCAAAAAATATGTTCAGTTCCTGTAGTGTGAAAGTGTATATAAAACTCAAACTTGCTGGAATCTGCTCCCAAAGCATATACTGCCAGAATGCCAGATATATTTTATATTGCATTGGACCCTAAAGTGTTATAAAAAATGGCATATCCTTTTTTTCCATAGTTTTATGACCAGCAACACAGCATCAAGCAATTTATTGCAGACCCTGTTTATGCCCTGCAAGAGTGCAGCGTAGTAGACCCTTGTGCATGCTTTGTTTTTGACACCAACTCGATGCAATTTTGAATCTCATTTGATTTTAGTTAAATCCGTGTTCTCTTTGTTATCTGTCTGTGAACTGGTATTGAAAAAAATTAGACTGCTGTTATTTTCACTATTTAAAAAGGCATTCCATTTATTTTAGATTAGCTCAAATTCTACATCACACTTAATGATTTCTTTCTTAACCCTTTAATGACATTGTCATTTTATACAGCTAGGGTAAAACACGTNCCAAAATCCACATGCAAGTATCTGTAGCCTTCTGGGAGACTCTGCTGTCATTGACAGAAGCGATGTTGAGCAATCTCTGCTTTGCTTGTACAACATCAAGTCTCCTGGGCAGAACCTTTGGATCTAATTAGATTCATATTCAGGGGCTTGTCTGGCTACACTTGTAAATTGCGTCTGAAAAAATGTATCTCTGTGGTGGCTCCTTTTTTTCTTAACTTGTATCAAGTTGTTGAAGTGACTAATGCAGCAACCACTTGCTTGTAAAATAATATCACTAAATTAACTTGGTTCTAATATGGCTATAGTTGCCAAAAACTTGCGTGTGACAGTTATGTATCTTGGTCCAATGTTGGAGAGCACGAACCACAGGTGGTTTTGGTGTCCCAGTTCAGCCAAGTTCTTCTGAACCTGTATGCAAGCTTGTATGCAGCATGCTTGATCCTTCTTTCAGCTGAAAAGTCTTTTCATCACAAGTTGCTTTGGTTTTGGAAATGAATTAGAGACATGGCTATTCTGCTTAGAAGGAAGGCTTGGTTTTCCTGTTTTGTGTAGTGTGCAGTGAACTGAAGTATGCTGAAATCTTTCTCTGTGGAGCAAAGAGGAAGGAAACTCAACTGCATTTTTCTCACTGCTGCCCAGGAGAGCTAAATCCTTTCAAGTAGGAGTGGATCCTGTGGTTGGGGAAAATACAGATGGCTGGGAAGTCAGGGAAAAGCAACTCTGTGTGATGTGCCTTTTTTGTAAGAGTGTTTTCTGATTGTAACTGCTCCTGGGAATTACGGTTACTTTAGTTTACATGATGGTGACATAATTCCGAAATGGGCTGTTCTGTTCAGAGTTCTGCTGACTACATCACTTAATAAATGAGGTATTTTGTTATTAAGTGCCTGGTCAGAAATACTGAAATTTGTAATGTTAGCCAAATCCACCAATTTGCAATTTAGCTCTCACTGCAGTATCAATTACAGCTGATTCTTGTGTTCATTGTTGCCATTCTTGTTCACGGCATGCCTTAATAAAGGGAAGAGAAAGGGGATTATCATGTGCTTTCCTCTTGTGCAGAAATAGATGATACAAGCACACCAATTTTGTCTCACTTATAAATAGCTTCTGGAAATAGTGGTCTGTGAGGGAATAGGACTGATTGACTCATTCATTGTGAATAATTTAGCCTGGAAAATTAGCATTTTTGTACATGCATTATCCATGGAGAACTGAATTTACATTCACTTATTTGTTATTCATAATCTTCCATTTAACAGTTTATGAACTGCTGTCTGAATCTTTTTGAGATGTGCTTAGTTGAGTGCTTTGTTATACGTGATGTGTGATGGTGCTCCAAGTCATCTTGACAGTTTCTGGGTCCTCACTGGAGGGCTGAAACTTTTAGCTAGAGAACAATTATAGCCATCCATGATTCTTTGTGGTCACATGAGAGGATGTCTCTCATCTATGAAGAGGACTCGTTTGTTGACATTTTTTAGTAAATTTATGTGATCAAAGGGGGCAGATGTTCAGACCTGCAGTGTTTGTTAAGTCTGTTTCAGAGTTTTTTGTGTTTTGGTGTCTGTTTGTTTTTAATTCAGAATTGTGCAAAGCCTTGCAATCGGGCTTTATTATCAGAACTTCCTTATCTTCCCTTTGTGAGAAGGTAGAGTATTACAGAATCAATGTCGGACTGGAAAATGTACTGTCCATAGCTACAGCTCCTAAGCATGAAGCAGTGCATATAGACATGATGGAGAGCCTCTACTAAAGTAGTGCAAGTGCCATAAACAGACTGTGCATGTTAGCATGCTATTCTACATATATACATAGAATAATATATATAAGGCTTGTAGGTAAGGAATTTCTTGGATATCTCTACTGAAATGTTTTGTGTGTGTATGTGTACTTACATGTGTATGTGACCGTTGTGTGTATTTATATGCACATATGATAAACACGTACCTCAGTTTCGCTCTCATTCATTTCTGCTGTGTGTGTGATTGGCCTTGCACAGCTCTATTTCCCATCAGCAAATAGGAATGACAATCATTTCCCACTTTCTTCTCAGGAAGTTGTGTTTTATTAGTCCATGTTTTTGAGGTGCTGTGACCATTTGCACGGAAAACCCAATAGTTCTGGATTGCCAGAGTGCTCTAATGAGTGCCAGGAGGAATTGATGTTATAATCACACAAGGAAATATACAAAGTCACTGAATGTTAGTTTTATGCATGGTTACAATCGATGTCAAAACTATAGGATGTTGTATAATCAAATAATTTATTAGGCACAGCTGGTTAACTGCTTACAGCAAAACAACCTGTAGCTTAATTGCTCCTTCTACTGCACTGGTTTTATGCATGGTCTTTCTGGTCCCAATACCCAAAGTAGTAAACCCTGCCTTGGGCTTCTTGA
The DNA here is from genome assembly GCA_013389965.1 of Todus mexicanus. Classification (NCBI taxonomy): domain Eukaryota; kingdom Metazoa; phylum Chordata; class Aves; order Coraciiformes; family Todidae; genus Todus; species Todus mexicanus. Next base: position 17,391 of record WEIS01057267.1, on the reverse strand, counting down.
GAGTTGTGCAAGAAACAGTGGGTCATAACTCATTCACGTCAAATTAATGTTGTTGTCATGGGACATCGATGGCATAATGAAGGGAGAATAAGGGCATTAAGGAGAGTTAGTCCTTCAATAGGACTTCCCTTCTGATTTCATTGATATGCTAAATAGAATTGTATCTTTTTATTTATTTATTTTTCTCCTAAGAAATAATGATAGTCTTTAAATAATTGCTTTGAGGAGGAAATGTGGACCTTGCTGGTTTTAAGTATTAACAGTTTTGTTTCCGTTCAAAATGGAATTGGATTATACATTCAGAAATGCAATACAGGAAGTTACCATACGGTATCAATCTTAAAATATCTTTTCCTCTGAGCTAGTTTTTGACTAGTTCAACTATTTTACTTTATAAAGTACAAAGTTAAATGTCCTGCTCCAATTCATGTTCTAGAATGGTAGTTCACTTTTATTTTCAGGATATATAGCTAGGTACGTCAAGGGTACTGATCATTATTTAGTTGTATGCTTGGGAATCAATTTGAACAAACCCAGAATGACTTCTGTGGGTCATTTATTGTAAATGAGAGAATTTGGGAAATAGTGCTTCATTTAATCATTAAAGCCCTTTACGTGAAGCATTGGATTTTCAAAGTAATTGCCTTCATTTAGGGTCATGAGTCTGTTGGGGGACAGGTGATGTTCAGTTACCCAACTTGCTTGTATTCAAGTTGTTCATTTACTGTATCAACATAAATAGCTGTTTAGTTCTATTGTGTAATGATACATATTTGCTTATTCCTGTTTTGAAGAGAAAACAGGCACATTTTGCTACTTTTAATTATGTCCATATTAGATTATATCAGTTTAACTTTAGCCTTCATTCTTACATCAGATTTTGTTAGTAAGTCTGGTGCTAGATACTGTTGAAAATGTATTCATATATTTACATACTTTCTGTTTTCATGTTTAGAAGCAGTGATTTATTGAATAAGTGAATACATAGAGATAGAAATAAAACTTATTAAGTTAGTGTGTCAGATAAAACTCTACTAATCATTGCTGTTTCACTTCATGTTTATGCAGTACTCAGTCCAATGAATCTGTACTAATTCAATGGGATTGCAAGGTCCTACTGCTTTATGAATAAAGAAATACACAAATCAGCATGGGAATTTCTTCTGCTACTCTATGTTCAGATTTGGCAAGAGCAGTTCTCCAGCTTCCTTACCTATACTGTATTCCCTACTACTCCCTGCATATCTTTTGTAGATGTCAGCTATATGGAAGTTCACCCTCTGTGCAGACCATTTAGCACCTTATTTTGTGTCCTCCAGCTAGCACGTGTCTTGGCAGGTGTAATTTTGAAGTCATATCACTTATCACTACCTTCTTGTCTGTAGGTCTAGAGTTGAGAAGCTGTGAACTCTACTTTATCTCAGCACTTGTGCAAAAAAACCCTGAAATTGTATTTCATACCTACTGGTCTGACAGAGGTGTCTACCTTGGCAGAATTTGACTGTCTCCTTGAGCATTTAGTGAGTTCCCGGTTTTCACATATGCATTTGAAGGGAAGGAAAAATAAGGTGAAAATTCAGCATTGCTTTTGTGTTTTCTGACCACTAGATCTTGCTTTAACTGTTGAATGTGGCCAGTGTACTTTGTTATTCATTTCTCACGCTAATTTCTTTCACAATAAGGAAACAGTTTCACTTCTTTTGTTCCTGTCAGGTTTGTTAGTTTATTTTAATCAAGGGCAATGGGAAGCTGGGAATAAAGTAATATTTCTGTTCACTTGCATGGTGAGCTGTTACTGGAGTGCATTTTGTCAGAAAAACTCTAGATATTCTTATGTAATAGTTTCCAGTTTGTTCTGCAGAGCAGTCTACACACTTAATGCATGTTTTTACCAGGTCCATGAAAAGTCTGTCAGAAAAATAAGCTTTGCAGTGGGCTTATACTGGTGTTGCAGGCATTCAACACTTCCATGGTAATTATTAATGTAGTTTCCGAACAAAAAATTATTGTAAACCAGTGCTATAGGGTGGTGATGCACACAAAAGGCTGTATGTGTATTATTTATCTGTATATTTTCTGCAGGTAACTGAAAGGCAACATCAAGCAGGAATAATTTTCCTTCATACCAGTCTTCTTTAACCTTCAATCTTTCCCAGTTGGAGACTCAGTTTCAAAGGTTTTTAAAATAACTTTACCAAGTGTACAGATTTCAAGGAAACTGAGCCATAAATTTCTCAAAACACCTGACCATTATTCCTGTTCCCATTTTCTAAACTGGTAGATTGTTTGCTTTTAGAGCACTAAACTCAATGCAGCCCAACAAAACTGCATGAAAAAATCACATGAAAGGGGAATTAAGCCTATTCCCTGTATACATCAATCCACTATATGCTGGGAAGGAGAGACGAGACTAACAAATATTATAATAAGCCCTGAACAGAAATCTTTGTGCTTAACGACATTTAAAGCTAGATTAGAGAAAACACAAGGAACTAAACAAGAGCTGCTGTGAAGGGAGGATGGGGCCACATGATTCTTCCCCTCCCTGGTATGAATGAGGGTAGGAACAGTGCTATATATTCAGTGCACTAACATTTGCATTACAAATGCTTGTACTGGGTTCATAAAAGAGCTAACAGATTGTCATTGCCCAGAGCACTGGCATTACAATGATTGCTCCAATATAACATGGATGTTAAACTTTTTCTTAACCCTTGTGTGACCTTCTCTCAGCTTGGAAGAGTTTTATTTGCCTAGAGTTAGCTTTCTTAGATAAATGCACATTTTAATGCCCACAGAGATCTGGACAAAATAGTTCTATGTCTTAATCACTAGCATCTGAGATATTGCATGTTTCAAGATGTATGGATTTTCTAAAGTGCTGGAGTAAGAGATGATGCACAGCTCACTCCTCGAAGCACTGCCAAAATTACACTGTTGGCTAGTGGGAAGATTAAGTATAATGAAAGGCTTTTCCTGCATTCTGTTTTTCTTTTATTCTCTACAGTTTTCTGGAAGCTGTAAGCAATAAAATTAACATCCTTTTGTCATCTATGCTGTTGTTGCAATGCTGTCATTCAGTTTGATTTCAGTTGTCCTAATTTAGCTTGGTGGAAGTTGGAAGAGAATCTTGTCCTCTGGTTACTAGGTGAATCCTCTATAAATGAGTACATCTGGAAAATTGTGAGGGTTTGTTTTGTAAATATTTTATTTTAAAAAATTAATCTTTAAATGAAACAAAATCCTGAATTTCATTTGTCTTGAAGTTCCACAGCTAACCAAAAACCAGTGAATCTCACAAATTTTTGAACTTGCCTTTTTGAGTCTAGGTTTTCATATCCGAGTTTTCAGTATCCCTAAAAGGGTGTCAACATTGGCACAGGTATAATGGGAACTCTTGCAGGTAAAAATGGAGGATTCTTGACGCTCTTTTTTTTTTTCCCCCCTAGGTATAGTCACAAAAACTATTTGTGTGACATTTGAGTTTTATTGTATTCTTGTCTGCTTATTGTTACTTGCTCACAGTCATCTATTTTTATCCAGTCCATGGTTCAAAGCTTTTTACTGGGTAATTCTTAGTGTTTTCCATCCCACTGGAAAAAAAACCCAGATCTATGTAGACATTTATCAGCCCCAGGTGTGGTTATAAAAATTATTAATAATCTCAGCAAAGCATAGCTGACAAATGCTAAAATGTTCCTGTTCATATTATTGCAAAAAGGGTGTTATCTGAAGGAATAGTCTCACCAAAGTAAAGTAAGACAAAGCTGTACTCTACTCTGTAGGAGTATATTAAGGATAACTAAGTCAGTTTATGACTTGAGAAAGGAATTTCTATTTAAACATTGGTAAATCCACTTCTATCTGTAATAGAGTACATCAATGGGAAAAGGTAGTGATCTTAATTACAGCCTGCAACCATAACAAATGTATTTAAACTTTGTTGCTTAAAACTAGCTCTTCGGAGTCTCATACTGAAGCAACCAGCTGGCTAGTTTTAACAAACTTGCATTCAAATTATGTTCCACTATTTTTTGCCTTTCAATGTCAATTCACATCGTTCTCTTGGAGAAACATAGTTCTCTTGTGCTTTTAGAAAACCTGTCTCATGATTGTCCCTCAATCATTACTTGTATTGCAGAAATGTCTATGTTCAGATGAAAATATATTTTTTCAGATTCAAGATTTCTTAGGAGGTAGAAGACCATTTCTTTCAATACTGCTTCAGTTCAAGCACCACTATCGTCAGGGGTTTTTGGTTGGTTGGTTGATATTTTCCTTTGGCTCAGAGGTGTCATAGGATGGTTTTATTGGTGGCTCCAGCCCAAGAACATATAGGAAGGTCACAACTCTTCAACTTTCTTGTTTCTTTGATTTTGGCTTTTGGTCAGGATTATAAGAACATCTTTAGAGTTTTACCTCACCTGAAACCTTAACTTGGCTCCCATAAAGTTTTAATATGATGAAAAAACAAACAAAACAAAACCTCAAGCAACTCCTCTTTTGCTATACTCATTTAATAAAATAAAACAATCACTTTTATATTTGAACAAATATTAGTCTATAAACATACACAGCCCTAAATTTAACCACTTATTCAGTGTTTTGTATTGTGATGTTATCCTTCATTTACAACGGATTATGTTACCAGAAAAATCCTTCTCATTAGCACACAAAATATCCTTGATGTTGACATGAGTTGCATCAAGAAATTGTTATATGACACCTTGTAATTAGATGTAAATTTTCTTAATTATCTGAAAGAAGAGTATATCACTAACATTTAGGGGACAATAAAAATATGTACTTTGAAGTAGAGACATAAGTAGTCATTATTTTCTGAAAAGTATTGCTCATATAGAAAGGATCTGTATGGCATTTGAAGAATGAGAACTTCAGAAAATTTGCAAAATAAAACTGTTTCAGTGCAGATACATGAATATTAAAACAAGCTTCTCCTTGCCATAAAGAAAGGTGTGAAGTCCAAGTTTATGATGGGGTAACACATCCGAATTAATTCCTTATTTTATTTAGATATCCTGTACCTTATTTAATGTAGATATCCTGTGTCCTACGCCAGATTACCGGCAATTTGCAGCCCCAAAGTCCCTGGATCTCTCCAGTCTCCTGTACTCAACCTCAAGACTAATGGGGTCGGGTTGGGGATTTTGAGGTATTGGGGGGCCGGATACGAAAATGGTTGAGGACCTAAGTTTGGGGCAGCGCCATGCTCGCCTTGGCATGCCATTTGCAGAGTGAGTGTCTCTGGAGCTGTAGGCTCTCTGGTTTTCTGAAGCCTAACCCTAGCCCTAATGGTAGTTGGAAGGGGATTTTGAGGTTGGGGTACCACGGGATGTGAAAAGCGTGGGGGGTGGATTTGTGGCGCATCGCTCTGCTCCCCTTGGCAGGAGATTGGCAGTGCCAGATTGCCAGCAATTTGCAGCCCCAGAGTCCCTGGAGCTTAAAGATTCTGTGGCTGAGGGATAATCATTTTATCTTTTTTCCCCCCCTCCATCTGTGAGAGAAACTATCTGTTTCTGCAATTATCTTGACTATTTCATCAACATAAAACAACCTATGATTCTGAATTTTAAGAATGGGGTTTGGCTGAAAGAAAAGGGCAGATTTGTGATTATCTAAATGGTGAAGAGACGTAATATTTTATTAGCTGTCTTGGCTGCAGTACTCATGTCTGCATGCTGTTGCACATTCTATGGTATTTGTTACAGTAAAATCCAATTAAAATTTAAACTAAGCTGGTGGCATTCAAACTGCCATTGGAGAAGGACGATCGCTTTCTATGGGCAACTTTTTATACGTGTGCATTTGCCATTTTGTTCATTTGTAGCCAAGCAGCTTCTGTCTGAGCTAAAAATGTGTTAGTCTGCAGTTGTTTTGCATGCTGTTGTCAGAAAGCAAATACATAGCCTGTTACTTGCCACGGTTTTGTGTGATCCTTCATAACTTTTGTGATACTTAATGACTTCTTTGGCCAAGTGCTTTCAGCTATCAAACAGTGGAGCCCTGTTCTGATCTGTGAGTTTATTCAATGCCATTATAATAAAGATTTAGATATGAAAATGGGTTTTATGTGAGTTTATTACATAGTGGCTAAGTCAAAATAGTTAACCACCCGCTGTCATGATTGCTCTTCTAGTTCACTGAGTGTGGTAGTAGTAAATCTTGTGTTTGGAGGGGGGGGTTATGAAAAATGACAACTCAGTCCATTGTTTTGCTGTACAACATGTCAGTCTGGCATATAAATGTGCTCTTCTTGGTGTGCACCAAAGGCTTGAGACAGGATTACAGAAGCTGAATAAAGAGCAGTATGTGCCATGGCTTGCGTTTACTGATGAACGTGGCTTGGGCTATCTGTCTGTAGGGCTTAGAGAAAACTATCTTAAATCAGGACACTGCTACAGAGCTAGTGAGCCACTTGCTCTCCTGAAAATTAACAGCTATTCTATGCACGTTTCTACACTGTCGTTTTACTGGATTCGACTCCTACTGTTTGAGCTGGATCCAGTCAGCAAATCATCCATTTCCTTCCTTGTTTTTTGTAATATTTGTTTTGAAAAACATACTAGTAATCATGGACAGTCTGTTTCTTTGTGATGTTTGTTCCCTCTCTTTGATACTTAACAAGAGTAGACTAATCCAAATATATCAGCTGGTGAATTCCAAATGATAAGTGAGGACAAACTGTGTAACAAAAGCAGTGAATCTGTAAAAGATCAATTGCTCAATCATTTTATGTAAGTGTATAACAGATTTTTAAAATTTTTTTTATACAACATTTTTTGAATGTGTGAAGTTTAAAAGGAACAAAAATGCCTCAACATTTCCATGATTCTTAGTCAAAACAAAATAGTGTGATAATATCTCTAACATCATTTGACTCTCATAATCCCTGGTTTGAGCATATGCAGAGATCCAAGGAAAGGCAGTGTTTCTGTAGTTGGTAACAGACACTGGAAAAGTGAATATTGAACAAAGATATTAAACAGTCTAACACCACAAATCTGAGAAAAAAGTTGTAAAGACACAGTGAAACAATACAGACATCTCTTTTACTTGCGATTATTTTGACGGCTGAGGTTGTTATTCTCCACCTCAGGGAAGTTTTCACACTACAAAATTTTTAAAGGGATTTCATTCAGAGGAGGTTTGTGTTTATGTATTAATATTTTCCTGTGTAATAGAAGGAAAAAAGGTTTGTTCTGTAATAATTAGCAGATAGAGTATAATGATTGGGAGCAGACATTGAGTCTAGTGGAGCTTAATGAAACTACAGTGTAGCCTGAAATTTCTTTCCAACGGAAACTTCTTATGAAATACAGTGAAGCTCCCTCAGTGTCCCTCAGGAGCATCTCCTTCCCTCTGGAAGCATATGAGATTTTTGCATCTATTAAGGTGACTGGCAGCATTTGCAATACATTTTCCAATTATCTTTGCAAACACTTTGCAAGAGTCAATTGCCTAAAGCTCCTTCTCTGCCCGGAGTTATGCTACTCCTTATTTAAATAAGTTAAAAAAATAATTAAAATATTTAGTAACAGAACATGTCTTTGCTGTGGCAAATGGAAAAGGTCTGACCTTTACTGAGAGCAAACTGAATTTGGTGAAACTACGCAAATATTTTACAGTCTGTAACGTCCTTTGATGATCTGACCAAAAGCTGTTATGGAGTATAACATGTTGTTGTACTCTCCTGCACTGTCTAGAGTAAATGCTTAATCACAATAGAGTATGTTGATAGTTTCATGTGCAAGAGATCATATATATATAGAGGTATATAGAGTAAATAATCCTGAGATATGGCAGTGCTTTAATTCTCAATTCAAAATACATGCACTGAAGAGAACGTTTTATAGAGTGATTTCCTTCCCCTCTCCCTGCAAGGACTTCATTATATACAGACAAGCCTGCTAATAGTCACTGATACATAATTGTTCTTAAGCAGCAATCTGTTTTGGGTTTTTTTGTGGTTGAACATGAAATTCATAATCTGTTGATGTCTGTGTCTTTCCCCTAGTATCCCCACACCCACTTTGATCATTGATTTAGCTGCAAAAATTAGCTGTGCGTGGAAAAAATGAGCAGACTGAAGGTAAATCTAAATATGTATGTGTATTTCAAAAGTGATGTCCTTGACATTAAATCTTTAAGAGAACCTCACTGTCTTCATATCATGCTTGCCCAGCATCCTAAACCTATTACTACTACTACTTGCTGCCAGCATGTTCATTAGCTACTTAATCTTCTAATACCTACATGAGAATTCTTAGAGAAATGGTGTTTGCCTGTAAGTATATCTGTATGGGTGGATTGTATGCCCACACAAAATAAGTTTTATTTCTGTTCCTCCATGTGTTCTTGTTATATTTCCATCCCTGTATTTTTAAAAGTGGCACCATTGTTCCTACTACTCCACCACCCTGTAAAGCTGAATCTTATCACTGGGCACAGATGTGCTGTCTGGAGAAAAGTTTTTTTCTTTCTGAGGCTTTGGCAGCTATTTTGAAAAGGCCCCACCCCAAGAAATTATTCTCTCCATCCTAGATGTTCTGTTATCTGAGGGGCACTGACAGTCTGGAAGTTCTTCTCAAGAGACCACTATATCCTCACTTGGTAGGAAGCTGTGGGTCTGGGCAATATACTCAGTCTTGGGGATGTGGGGAAAACAGGAGTGTGTACAGAACTTTAAGGTAGAACGGCACAGCCAGTGCTGTCTCCTGTAAACTGGCACCAGAGCTGGCGCATCATCAGATGCAATTTCAGGAATCTGTTCCTGTATTTGAAAGATTTGTCCTATGGAGTATTGAGAGCTACTGCTCCCAGTGGTCAGTAGCTAACCAGTTTGTGGTGGGCAAGTGTATTGTGGGAGAAGTCTGATCAAAGTCTCCAAAGACATCCAGAAATCCAATGTGTTCAGATAGTATATGGGTGCTCTATGTTCTTATGGTCAGTTAAATGAGTTTTCTTGTATGTCATTCTGAAACGCAATCAGTTTGTGTCTGCCTGTCTGTGAGGCATGATGTCTGTCACAATATGCCAGCAGCCTATAAGGATGTCTAGATGTGAATGTTCTTATTGGGCAAGCTGTTCAAACCTTTCTCCCACGCAAAGATTAAAAGCATCAGTTTGGAAAGTAAATGTGTCCTGCCAGCCTTGTGATGGCCCAATCCAGTACCCCAAATCTCTGCTACTTCATTACAAAGAAAACATCTCCTTGGTAGGGAGCAAAGGCCAAAAATATGGTGGTGATAATGTTGTCAGCAAAACTGCTCAAAGGAAAAGAAAACTTTATTTCCTGCAAAAGCCAACATGTATAATGTGTGTGGAAATGAATGGACATGGGCACAGGAGGTGATGGGATGTGTAGGGGGAGAGACAGGAAAATGTTGTGTGAAGCAAACAGCCAAACCAGAAACATTTCCATATGTGATATCATCAAAATCCTGTTGTTATGATCTAGGTACCATCTAACTTTTTACATAACATAAGAACTACTTTGGCGTGTCATATGAGCTCTCAATAGTTTGAGAGCAGTCTGTTGCATCATGCAAACTGGAAAAATGTTGGAGGACTTCATGGCTGTATTATCTGAGACTACAGAACAGATCTTGTGAGGAGTAGCTGAAGCTACCTAAAAAGAGGTTGTAGAGAGGAGGGTGCTGGTCTCTTCTTCCAAGTAACAAGTCATAGAATAAGAGGAAATGGCCTCCAGTTGCACCAGGGAAGATTTAGGTTGAATATTAGGATGAATGTTTTCACTGAAAGGGTTGTCAAGTGTTGGAAGAGTCTGCCCAGGGAAGTGATTGAATCACCATCCCTGGCTGTGCTTAAAAGTCATGTAGATATGGTGCTTAGGGTCATGGTGTAGAAGAGGACATGTAGAGCAGGGTTAATGGTTGGACTTGATGATTTTGAAGGTCTTTTCCAACCTAGATGATTCTATGATTCTATTCTATGACTACTTGCTCCAAGTGCCCTTCTGCTCCTCACACAAATAGCAATAAAGCCTCACTCTGAAAAACTGTCTTCCAGTATGTACCATACTGGATGTATCAACAACAAAAAAATCTACTGTTAAGAGTCTTTTAAGGTTAACTGTGCATTGACAGAGCAGAACCTCAATTCCCTGTCCCTCTGTCAGGGTGTTGTGGCCCCACTGTGCTCTACACACATTGCTGTGAACTGAGTACAGCATGGTTCACTATTAAGACTATCCAGTTGATTAACCTTGCTGGGATGACATTAAGCATTACAGGTAATACTCTAGACCACAAATCTCCTTTAAATGATGTCCAATTTAAATTGACCAACAGATGGCACTATCAGTCTCCTTTTCTCTCGTGGCTTAGAAACAAATCTTAAGCAAACTGTTGTCCAGACCTCTCTGCTGCTAAATTCAGTAATTTTCTTTATTAATAATTCATTTAAATTTCTAATGTCTTATAACAGTGCTTAAAATGTGTGCACGCCTACATGTGCAATGAAACAAATTATAAGGATACATATTCATATATTTAACCTATAATGTTCCTGCTAGTATATTAAATGACTCTTGATTTTTGAGGGGTTTATAATTCAATCCTGAATTTAAATAATTTGAGTAGAAAAGGCACCTCATGATCTTCTCAGTTTATCAGATGCATACAGTAGTGGAGAGCTAAAAGGCAGTTTGAAAATTGATGGAACAAGCTAAATTGCTTAAAAAGTAAACTGCACTAATTTTCGGGAACTTTACCTTTCTCTTTTTGTCAAATTTATAGTAAGTTTTGATTGCATTCTGTAATGTTTAAGATATATCTTCAAGATCCATGGAAAATGCCGTCAACTGATAAAAAAGATGACATAGCAGCTAGTGTCTCCTCTATTATATGAATTTCTAATGAGATTTTTCAGAATGAGACATTGCTAAGAAAGTACCAAGCATAAGACACTGCCTAGACACAGAGAAAAGATAAAGTCACAAGGTAAGTGAGAGAAGTGTAGAGTTTAAGGAACCAATATATACTTTTGAAGGGGTAAGTGCTGTGCAGTGTAGTTGTCTAGCTTTCATCAGATAATATGGAAGAGAGAGACTGCTGAGGATGCAATGTGTGTGCTACCATGCTCACAACAAAGAAGGTTGTCATTTTCTTGTATTTAAATGGAATTCCCCGTATTTCAATTTGTGCCAACTGCCCCATGTCCTTTTCCCAGGCACCAAGGAGAAATGCCTATTTCCATCATCATAACTCCCTCCCTGCTTCATTTATACATATTGATAAGATCCCCTGAAGCCTTTTCCAGGCTGAACAGCCTCATCTCACTCAGCCTCTCATCATCTGAGAGATGCTCCACTCTCCAAATCATCTTTGTGGCCCTTGGATGGACTTGCTCTGGTAGGTATAGAGCACAGAGCTGGACATAGCACTCCTGATGTGCTCCCACCAGGGCTGAGAGGAAGCATCACCTCTCTATGCTCATGGACACCACACCACTTCTATTTCAAAATAGCCTCAGTAACTTGACAAGATGATGTCATTCTGGGAAAATATAAAGGCTGCTTTTGAATTTTAGTATTTATTGTTTTGCCCTGAAGGTGTTAACTGCTCTTAGTATATACCTGAACACTTTGGACAGCCATAGGCCAACTTCTCAATGGTTGTCCTCCCTGGATGGTCAGTATTTAACTTAGGCAAAGCATTTCTAAAATACTGCTGCTCTGAATTGCTTGGGTTCACTGGTTGTTGACTGATTTTTTGCACAAATGTTTATTACTAAATAAAATGTGAGTAAGGTTTGGAACTAGGTTTTCCTTTCTGATAAGAGAACAGCCTTTGGTCACTAGTGCGTTGAGGAGCTCAGCTCTAGGGCAGGTCAATGCGCACTGGGGAAGGGAACCGCAGTGCAAAGGGCCACCAAGGGGCTCTTTTGGGGTTTTTGGTAGCCGGGACAGGCTGGGCTGTGCCGAGGCCGGAGCTGGTGCCGGCTGCTTGAGGAGCCCGGGCAGAGGCGGCACCGCCGGTGGCAGCGTCGGGCGGGGTGTGAGTGCGGCACCGGGCACTGCCCAGACCCCCCCGGCATGAAAGAGCCTTCGGGAGGGCACCGAGCGAACAAGCGGTGAGGGGTGGGGTCACCCACGGATCCCCTGGGGAGCTCCTTCTCTTCTCGGGGCCTCGGGCTCAGGCTCAGGTCCCTGCGCAAGAGCCAGAGCGGGACACGAGGCGGTGCCTTCGCGGGGCGGGAGCTGAGAGTGTAAGAAAGACACTGAGGCGCAGGAGCGGGTCCAGAGAAGGGCTACAAAGCTGGTGAGGGGTCTGGAGAACATGTCTTATGAGGAGAGGCTGAGGGAGCTGGGATTGATTAGCCTGGAGATGAGGAGGTTGAGAGACCTTATTGCTCTCCACAACTAGCTGAGAGGAGGTTGTAGTGAGGCTGGTGTTGATCTCCCAAGTAATTCATGACAGGAGAAGAGGAAACTGCCTCAAGTTATGCCAGCGAATGTTTACGTTGGATATTAGGAAAAAATTCTATACTGCAAGAGTGGTGAAACATTGGAAGAGGCTGCCCAGGGAGGTCGTGGAGTCACCATCCCTGGAGGTGTTAAAAAAATGAGTAGATGTGGCACTTTGGGACATGGTCTAGTGGTCATGGAGGTGTTGGGTTGAAGGTTTCACTTGATGATCTTAGAGGTCTTTTCCAACCTTAATGATTCTATGTATTATTCCTAATTCCTCGCAGTGATTGAGTACAAATATAAGCTTAACTTGCAGAGCAGCAAGATAAACTGCTGCAGGGATTCAAGAACGCATATCTGGGGTCTAGTAGCAAATGTCAAGTGAGCTTCCTTTATACTCAAGTCTTTATTTTTTTGCCTTTTTTTTTTTTTTCTAGAGGTATTTTTATCACCACAGATGATTATCAGTGCTTGTCAACAGAGGACATCTATCTGGGTAATCAGAATGATAGTGGAAGGGATAATTTTAGAATATGAAATGTAACTAAAGGTGAGTCTGTAGCAGTGAAGTTAAACCCTGCAAAGCTGCTCTCCTTTCCTTGCCCCACCTCACTAAGTGCTTAAGTCACTGTCTTGCTGTCCACTTGGACTACATCACTTTAAATTGGATTAGGGAACCATTAATGTAAAAACTTGATATAATAGAAATCCAGCAGGAATGTGAATGGAGGGAAAGCAACCAGCACATCATCCACAACCTCTCCTGTACAGTGTGTTCCGTGACAGACAGAAATTCTTCTAAACAAACATATTGTTCCACTATAAACCTTGCTTAGACACCCCCAACACCATTGTCAGTGCACCACTTAAGCACATGCTCAAATCCAGTCAGATTTCATGAAGCACTTAAGCTCTAGTCAGACTGGGTTATGTGCAAGGAAAGGCTGCAAACTCAGAAACTGTTAATAAATTTCTGCTTTATTAAGCTAGGATTTGTTAGCCCTTTTCCATCAATGCTTTGCTTAGGTAGGGTTTAATTTATAAGTATAGATTTATTTTTTTTTCCTTTTGATTGGCTTGAAGCTGCTGGAAATCAGTAGTAATATATGAACAAATTGTTCTTCATTTTAGATCTGATTTCAAAGGCACAGTGGAGATTAATAGAATTTTTCCTTGAAGTCAGCAGGGAGCAGCATCAGGCCTTTGCATTCCTAAAAGTTTTTCAGAAAGCCTTATATTTCCTTCAGTGCATGCATCTTCATATTCTATGTAGAAGTCCAAAAGGAGTGAATGCAAACCCAGATTTTTATGCAGAATTCTGAAATCCAAGATTTCTTAATTATGCTATTCATGGAATAAACCCCCTAGGATTTGAATGAAAGCTTGAGAAAAAGAAGCATCATTTCTAAATTCTAAAAAAATAATAATAAAATCCTACTTTATACAATTTCCAGCATACTTTGTAGATTTTTGAGGTGTCCTTGCTTTTTATGTCATAGTTGTTTTCTTTAACCTAACATTCTGAAAAAGGGAAAAAGCCAGTGGTTCTCTCATATGCACTCCTTTATTATTGCAGAATACGGTAGGAGAAAAAAAAGTTCAGCTGTTCCTTTTCATCTAAATCTAAAGGAAAATTTATGAGTTAAGGACTCACTTTGTAACCTCAGGAAGGCAGCAGTAGCTTTCTGTTTAGCTTTGCTGGGCTTTGCATGAACTTCATCTTCTGTTGATTTATGGTGAGTAGGGATAATTCCATAAGATACAGAGTACAGTATCTTAATTTGTGTGCTGGAACCTCACTGTAAATTTGTTGTCAAAGAGGTTTCCCTTTCATAATTAAATTGCAGTAGCTAGTTTTATTGCTGTTCCCAGGGATAAATCTTTGATTTGAGAGCTTTCATGCTCTGTATCTCTATTGCTCACCTTTTTATTACAGGTAAGGGATTATTTTTTATTATCCCCCTGACAGTCTTGACAGAAACTTAACTTATATTAGTCTGTGCCTTCTAATTTATTCATTGACTGGAGAAACCTTGTGTTAATAAGCTTTATACATACTGCCCCGTACTGTTATGTTATCTTCAGCTTATGTACCTTCCAATTTCTTACAGAGTTTTCAACCCCATTGGTTTCTGTTCTTTAGGACATCTATCATACTGTCCTTGGGCAGCATGCACAACTGTTAGTACTACAAAAGGAATTTGTGTAGCATGTTCTGGAAAGCAGATCAAGGCTGTGTTCAGTTATAGCAGCAAACCCAGAAACATCCTCCTGGAATTAATGTCTAGTACATATGGGGTTTTCTTGGAAGGCAGAGAGAACAACAATAAACTCATAATTACTATTTGGTATGGTATGGGGCTTTCCTAGAGAATAGCATGAACGGCTGAAATATTTGTGAAAATGCAACTGATAGCCTTGTCTGTATCTCCAGATATAAGAATTAGAACAGAAAACTAAAGTAATATCCAAGAATTCTAAACAGCATAAAACGTAATTGCAACATTTAACATTTATGCTCTATGTTTTAAACATCAGCCAACAGTGCCTTCAGCAGAGATTAAACTGCCTCGCTTCACCAGCAGGATGGGCATGTGCAGTAATTA
The DNA here is from genome assembly GCA_013389965.1 of Todus mexicanus. Classification (NCBI taxonomy): domain Eukaryota; kingdom Metazoa; phylum Chordata; class Aves; order Coraciiformes; family Todidae; genus Todus; species Todus mexicanus. Next base: position 2,334 of record WEIS01057267.1, on the reverse strand, counting down.
TTCCAGTTGCTTCTTGTGCACAGCTGTCCCAAAATCTCTCTTGGCAAAAACGATACTCTTCGCTACCTCTCCATGTCTCTTCTCCTCTTCTGAGATTTATCATCATTTTGCCCAGGATTTATGTTAATTGGGGAACCAAGATGTTGCCACAGCAATCTCAGTTGTTTACTTTATAGCTTTTTGATATATAGCCACCATTCATTGTAGAGTTGCTTATAAAAAATTTGAGGTGGGTTTGTAACAGACGAACATGTGAAGCAATATGCTACCTTTCTGCTTTTGCAGGAAAGAAAAAAGGAAACGAAATCTGATTTCCCATACACACCTTAGATGTGTACAAAGGTCAGAGAGGAACCTGGATTGCACTTTGTACCCTGCTACTGTCTGCATTAAAATGTGTTTATGTTCAAGTGTATTTCTCTTGACCAGTCTTTGTTGAGTTGGCCCATCTTTATGAAGCTGGAGATGCTCCCTCTGGTGGCTAATTTATCACTGAGTATCTTGGACATTTTTGAAAGCTGGTCTATCTCTGCGTAGTGTGGTGAATAAAATACCGTCATGCACAAAGTGTAGGTTTACATGTAGCAATGTTTTTAAATTCACATTCAGCAAAGAACGATTCGTGGGTGCTAATAGGAATGGTTTGTCCAGCATACACAAACTTTATTATAAATTTACCTGCACATCTCAAACATGACCTTTGACCCCTGAAAAATAAATTTTGCGATTTCTTGAGAGAGGTTGCCAACTGCTGAAATTTATCGAAGCTAAATTAGGATGTGATAAATTAAAAGACTATTTTACCTAGTCTAAAGACATTGTATTTATTATGTACATTTTATCACCTTTTCACAAAAAGACAGTACTATGTTTATGTTATGTTGTGAAAGAAAGTGAGAAGAGGCTATTTTTTTAATTAGAATATCTTTTATCATATCTTGTGATGGTGCAAAAATATTTTTCTAGAAGAAAAAAAAAACAGCAATACACA
>WEIS01057266.1:1508-19339 GCA_013389965.1 Todus mexicanus | reverse complement strand
GCTGGGGGCGGCGGGCCGGTTGGCGCAGGCGCGCCTGCGGCCCTGGGCAGCGGCTGTGCTGGGAAGCGCGCGGGAGGCGGCCCCGGGACCGCTGACTCCGGTTCTGAGCAGTGCCCGAAGCGGAGCTAAAGGCCGCACGAGGGGCTGAGGCCCGCCGGCCTCGGGAGGGTCAGAGCTGGAGGGATCGAGAGGGCGAGGGCCTTTCCCCGGCCCTCCCGGAGAGGGCTGTTCCTTTGTGCTTTCAAAGCCTCTCTCCTCCCGATCCTGACATTTCCAACAGAACCAATAAACTCTTCAATGGCACAAAGATCTTTCTTTAGATTAATCATTTATGGTTTAGGGTCTTGCTGACCAAAGCAGCTGGAACGGCGTCCATTAAAACTCTGCCCAGAGAGTAGTCAGCTGGTGTCTGGGGAGTTGGCAAGAATCTTCCTAAGGAAGAATGCAGAAGTTTATTTTGTTAAGGGTAAAGAGAAATTCTATCCTGATGTGTGTGTTTTTTTAGTTTTCCGTTGCAACAGCTATTTTAACACCTCTGGTTGATCAAATGAGTCACTACAACCTTCAGCTTTCTTCACCGTATGACTCTTGGTGTCCAACCAGTCATTAAATCCCATGCATTAAGCCTTTGGCCATTGCATCAGCAGTACAGTGGATGGTAGTTCAACTCTGAATTTAAGTGCAGAGGTGGCACATTTCCAAGTTACAGTTCTATGATATATGATACAGGCCTGTGTAAGAAAAAAAAATAAATCATGAAACTATGAAGGTTTGGTGTGGCTCTCTAGTAGCTGTATAGTTACAGCAAAGTGCTGCAGTAAAATACATGTGGGCTATGCTATCATATTCAGCTCTTCTCTGTCCTCCCTCTCAGAAAGGCAAGTGGAAAAAACTCCCACCTATGACTTTAAAAAAAACCCAGCACAACAGCTTATATTAAAAGTAAGCTCATTTTACTCTTGTCAAATTATTCTGGCATATTAAAAAACAGTGCCAGCATCGTCCTGAGGATATGAGACATGCCAGTATATTCAGTTTGTCTGAACAAGGAAAATCCGATGAAAAAAAACAGATGGATTGAAAAAAAAAGAAATGGGGCACTTCAATTTCCAGGTACATTCTAAATTCCCACTCTCTTTCCTAAATGTGTAACCGTTGTTGTTACTCTGCTGTAATAAATATAAATTAAATGTCATGAAAGTTTCTAAATTACCATTCCTGTTCAAAAGGCCATGGCAACATTGATGCATATCATTCTCCAGTTTTGGTCTTTCAATTTCTTACCAATTTTGGTAGGCTTTTTTAAATTAGATGAAAGCTTTTGAAATGAGTTGCTATATGTTGCCAGTGAATAATTTTCATTCCTGCTTCTATCTATCTGTTCACACATTTAAATTACCTGACAAATATTACATGGATATCATTTCATCTCGGCATTCAAAGAGAATAAATCCCACAATCTTGTTCTTAGTGTTTCATTATGGGCCATGCAGTAGTTTACCAAAAACATGAGTTGAAGCAGACTATTATTATTTAAACCTAGAAGAAAAAAAAAAAGTATTTTATTGTAACTTAAATTAAATTAAATCTCTCTCAGCCTTCTTGGTGGTTCTGGTGAACATCTATTTGGTAATATGTTAGATTTTCTTCACCTAAGCAATACCTAAAGCTTAAGTAGTTTTTAATTTTTGGAACAAAGGAGGGTGGTAGAAGATTATTATTAGCTTCTGACTCTCATCAAGGTCAAGAATTCATGCCAACACACACTGAACAAACACATAGGGAAAGAACATCTATTCCAAATAAGTTATTATCTGGATAACAAAGGAAATACGAAAATATTACAGATGAAAACTGAAGACAGTAATAGGTGCAAGCCCAAATCACAGAAGGTTATAGCAAGAGGAAAGGCATATTTAGAGTGGGTGGGAGGAGTTAAAAAAGGACAAGATTCTTTTGGACATGGTTTTATTTTGGTAAAATATACTGCTTTTGTAGCATTTGAATACTTAGAAAATATATTGACTTGTTTTCAAAAGTTCCCTTAAGAGAATATAAAATAAATACTGCCGATTTAAAGCTATCCAGCATTTGCACCATGACATTTCCACCATTTCTGTCATTTTAAAGTGAGTTCATAAAAATGTTTCCCTTATGTTTTTAGAGTTATTTTGAAGTTTCAGAGCATTGAAAGAGCCAAACAGCAAAAGCTAATGTTTTTCACTTTTTCTTTGGCTATATATTTCAAAATGCATTTATCTTCTTAACCAGTTGGTTTTTTTCAATGTTGCCCTAGTTCTTTTCCTCAGCTGTCTGCCTGACTCCCACCTCAAAAATGGTTCAGCTCGTTACCAACAGCAAGTTACAGAAACGTGGAAAACATGATGGATTATCTTAAGGCAAACCAAATGGATGCCAGTTTATCTTAGAAAATCAGGCTGTATTTGGAATGAACATGCATCTGGTTCCTAAACAATTGGTGCACCACTGCTAGGGAGTTCTAGAGCTTCTGTGGCAGGAGAAAAACTGTTAGAGCAGGCATGCTGGTATGGAGCACAAAGTCGGGCCTGGCACAGAGACCACAAAGATCTGTGGACTGCAAAAGCACACCCTGAAAGCCACTGCCACCCTGGATCTTGCCCAGGCACTGCAGCGCCTTTAGAAGATGTGCTTCCTGGTGGCTGGCCCTTTTGCCACGACTGCTCGTGAAGCTGCTTCTAACCCGCAGGTAGCTGCTGTGCCAGCAGGTTCCTGGCGGAAAGATAGAGAGAAGTAGTCTCAGGTGTGCTGTGTGTGCAATACAGTTTGCTGCTGCTCCAGGAGGACAGGCCAGGCTGCTGCATTGTTGCACAATACTTACTCTGAAGCCTCAGTGTTGACCTGTGTGTTTCCTTTCAGCTGATGTTTGCTTCTTAGCAAACCTACGCTATGACTGGTAGCTGCCTACAAGAAATCAAACTTCCTGAATGAAAATGTGACTTGTGATTCCTGTTTTGCCCTCCTGCTGTATGCTGTAAAACACATTGCAGTGCTGCACCAAACAGGTTTAGGAACAGACATCACGGCTCAGCACCATCAGATGCAGCTGTCATACAGGCTCCAGATCTGCTTATTTTAGAAAACATTTTTGAGGAAATTCTTCTATGGATTACTAACATTTCAACCAAGAAAGAAACTTTGCCCATTAGCACTTTCAGTGAGAGGTAAGGTTTTGCTAGAGTGTAAAAAAATAGTCTAAAATACTGCTACAGGTCAAATCGCTACTTAATAGTTTTGACTGAGAGGAAAATCAAAGCTGCTGATGTATGTCTAGATTTCAAGAAGCTAGGTCATACTTGGATGATTGACACATCCATTTCCACACATTAAAGAAGTATTTGCAGCACTTCATGATTCTTCTCAAGATCTGTGGAACATGCATCTCCAAATTACATTGCTTAAATGCAGCAGGGATCTTTTCGCATGTATTAGTTACTGTTTAATTAGACATTCTATTTAAAACTAGTAACTTAGTTGGGATCCTGCTGTCATGCTGAGAGTGGAGCTGATGGCCGTTATTAGTCCTGAAGACATGTTAGTTCTCACATCTTTAAAATTGTGTGGAAATACCCTTACAGATGGCAGCAGGGAGGGATTATCCTCAGTAATTAGCAGGAGCAATCATATTTGGCCAGAAACATTTTTTGTGACCTTCCAGATGTTATTGGAGGTTATGACTGCAAACCAAATTAAATTGAACTCGTCAGGACAGGGCTCAGTTCCACTTCATTTAAAACTGTGAGCTTGCAAGAAGAGAATGTGTCTGTTGTGGAGAACAATCCACATGGTCACTACAGATACTTTCTATAATGACACCTCTGCTTCTGCTGCACTGACTAGGAGACAAATGCTGAATGACTTAGATTTCTATTGACTTGTTTTTGTCTCAAACATTTGCAGCAACAGGAAGAAGGATGGCCAGAGAAAAGTGAGCTATGGCCTAAAGGTCGGAGTTATTACAGGTTGATCAGTTGATGACCTCTGCTTTATGAGGTTGTCTGATTTCTGTAGTACCTTCACTGTAGCTTGCACACTGAGAATTGGGCATGAACTCCAGCTTTTGGTTGTTATCTGACAGCAATAATGTGTTTGCTGTGTGTACTGCTTTAAATGTAGGGTCAGTGAATACAGTGAAGAAACCACTTAATGCTTTTGATGTCTAAAGAAAAGAGCAAAATTCTTGTATCAGTGAAGTGGGTTTTTGTTTGGGTGACTGACACAGAAAATCAAACATGTTTACTATTAAAAATCTTCATTTTAATGGAACCATAAAATGAATGGGTTGGATGGATAGCTAGCCCTAAATCTCTGTGCTGATCTTCTCCCTCTCCTGCCCACTGTCTCAATGCAACAGGAATTTCTGGCCAGTCACCTTTGGTTTAGCCTGCAGCCTCATCACCATGGCCTATCATCTCCTACCAATTTTTTTAGCATTACCTAGATTGGATGGGACCTTTGAAGGTCATATAATCCAACCTCTCTGCAATAAGCAGGGACATCTTTAACTAGATCATGTTTCTCAGAGCCTCATCCAACCTGGCCTTGAATGTTCCCAGGCATGGGGCATTAACCATTTCTCTGGACAACCTGAGCCAGTGTTTTACCACCCTCATTGTAAAAAAATTCTTCCTTATATCTAGTCTAAATCCTCCCTTGTCCTGTTGCAACAGGCCTTACTAAAAAGATTGTCCTCATCTTTCTTACATGCCCCTTTTAAGGACTGGAAGCCTGCAACAAGGTCACCCCAGAGTCTTCTCTTCTCCAGGCTAAACAACGACAGCTCTTTCAGCCTGTCCTCATAGGAGAGGTTTTCCAGCCTTCTGATCATTTTTGTAGCTGTCCTCTTTACCCGCTCTGACTGGTCCATGCCCTTCTTGTGCTGGGGGCTCCAGAGCTGGATGCAGTACTCCATGTGGGGTCTCTCCAGAGTGGAGCAGGGTGGCAGAATCACCTCCCTCGACCTGCCGGCTGCACTTGGATATGGTTGGCCTTGTGGGCCACAAGAGGGCATCTCTGCTCCAACCCCAGGAGGTGGTTTGGAAACTTTGAGAACAGGATGGCAAAGGAGATGGAGCATCTGTGGNGTCCTACTGAGCAGCACGTGTGTGTGAATGGATGTTCTCACTAGCAGCCTGTCTAGTTTGTGTGAGCCCTGCGGATCGGTGAATGTAGATGAACTGGAAATCTGTACAGCAAAACTAGCTTGTGCTTGGTTTTCTGCTTGAGATTTTCTCACTGCAGTCCAAAATTGGGTTTTGAAAATGTATGCTTATGTTAAATATGTTGATGTACTGATGTTAATACATCTTTCATGATTATAACTGAAATGTGCTTGGACCTGCAGTATACTTTAGATTGACTTGTAGGATGTATGTTCAATTCCAGACTAGCTATCATGACCAAAAAAGAGTTGAATTTAGGGTGTCACTGAAAGACACATGAGAAGAAAGACATTAAAGACCTCTTTCTGGTTTTGGAAACTCCTATTTATAATATGCAGAGCAACAAGCCATTTACTAAAATGTATCATTGCAACTCAGTGACTTTTACATCTACTTTTCCATCACACTTTCCGTACTTGCTATATTCGATTTGATCTCTGTCAATTACTCAAAGGTATTTTCTGATGTCCTGCACTTTTGTGTCACATATAATCACAGACACTCAATAAGGTTCTTTGTCTACTTGTTTTTGGTTATTTAAGATGACCATAAATCTGTTGTACTCACAAAATTGCCATATGTATGTAGTGTGATCAAAGTCTCTCCTGGAGCCCAGGGAATAAAGTGAATGGGGGCTTGAGAAAGTGATGTACATTATAGGACTGCGATGTGTACTGGCGTGGCTCTTCTGAGCTTGGCTGCTTCTTCAGCATCTCAGGTTTTTTCTTCAACATATCACTTCATATTTGGTTTTCGTTGATTTTTTTTGATGGGTTTGGCTTGGCTTGGGTTTATTTGTTTATTATTTATTTGTTTATTTATTTATTTGTTTGTCTGTTTGTTTTAAATCTGGAGACTGTGAACTGAAAAATCCCATGTATTTCTTGTTTTCAGAGAAAAAAATTCAGAAAAAAAGTTATTTTCTTCTTTCTATAATTTGCATTTTAAATAAATGAAGAACCATTTAGGACAAGAGAAAAGAAAGTTACAGGTGTGACAAGGAGGTTATAATTGTTGGCTTTTGGCTGCTGTTGGGAGATCACAGAAAGAAGAGTTCCTGAAAAAGATGTGATATCTTAAGAACATGAAGAATTCGCACCAGCCTTTAAAGTCTGCAGATTCTCTGGGAGATTTCGAGGAGTAAGCAACACAACTGTCAGTACTTTGGCTGCTTGAAAGATGAACATAAACACATTAAAAATTACTCTGACCTGTACCCAGTGAAATGTGCAGAATCTGGTTTGCATTTAGGGAAACCAATGCTTTGCCAAACTTCACAAACCCTTTTTATCCCATCAAAGCAGAAAACATAAAACAGGCCTTTAACAAACCTATATTATAAAAGCATCTCACGTGGTAATGAAGAGCCTTAATTACAAATGCCAAGGCAGGAATCTGTTGTTTAATTTGTGATTTTCTATTCGCGTGATTCACAAGTTCACTGAGGAATGTGCAGTTTCATTGCTGTTCTTCTGAGTCATGCTGCACTTACTGTTTGCTCCCAGCTCACAGAATATGTGTTTGTGTGGGGATTCATTTAGCCCTCAGAGCTTTAAGTTTGAAAATACTGTCATTTATGTCTTTTCTCACAGGAAAGAGCTCATCACAACTGTTGCATAAGATACAGAAATCGTTGTGCTCAGCTAAGCCATGAATTTTAACAGTGAGGAATTGAAATAAGATAGCTGATTTTTTTAAGGATAATACATATCATCAGAAAAAAAATCACCAAAATTCAGTGTTTGTGCCACTTTTGAAGAAATTTCAGGGGAAGAGACCAGCAGCAGGCACTGATTTCTGCTTAAAACCAGGAGAGTGAGTGTTGGAATAGCTAATAGTGTGCTGGTATCTGACGAATGAGAGAAATCAGGCCTTTGGTTCCTACTCACATGGAAACATAAGTGGCTGTACAAAGGCAAGATGTCTTCAAGAAGACAGAGGGTAAGAAGTAGCCGTGTGGGTATGGCAGTCTCTGCAGGAAGGAGCATGGTTGAAGCAGTAACTTGGACATGGGTCTCTGACCTAGCACATTTATGTTAAATCTTCAAGGCCACGCTGAGGACATACGTCTTGGATAGAAAATCCTGGGTCCTTCTTTCATGATCAGCATATCTAAGACTTCCTCTCACAGCATTTTTCCTATCTCCTTTATATCCAAGTTTGGTTTTGGTTTTGGTTTTGGTTTTTGGTGTGGATATTCAGACAAATGCTATCCCATTAATGTCAGTCATGAGAAACAGTACATGATGGTAGAGACACACTATGAATTCCTTCTGCAGAGAAGATGGCTAATTTCCTTTTTTCCTCACCCCTTCTTTATCCAGATAAGCTGGAAGGTCATTCACACCCTGGAGAACTCGTTCGTTGTTTGTGTCTGGACTTACAAGGGTATTTGCACAAGGAGGAAATGAAACCTTCTGAGTCTGGCTTGATAGAAGCAAGTGGTGATTTCACTCAAAAAAACCAAAGCAGATCTCACCTCCCCAACTGAGCAAACCTACAAGCAAGCCAGGACACCTGGGGAAGCTAATAAATTGTGGTGCACACTGTTGGTCTCTTTGAAGAGAGGCAGGTGACGGGTGAATTGATTCCAGCTTGCTGTGCAAGGGTTTCAGGTTTGGGTTGTTTTTTCCTCCTGAACCAGGAGAACAGGCTGTAATGAACAGACAAGCCTGGCCTGAGGTCTGAGCTGCAACTCAAGACGGGGCCCTGGAAGGGGCCTGCCTTGTGGTAGCTGCTCTGTCAAGTACAGACAGGCCATTGTTTCTACAGCTTCCTGGGAAAAAAGGGAAAATCAAAGCACTTTAGGGAGGAACCCTGTGAAGGACTGAATAAGGTGACCCTAAGTTTTTGTGTCATGGCCCATAACTTGTCAGCTCTTGGAGATCTCATTGTGTGTGACCTCAGGCAACTGAGGTCTATTTGTTTCAGACTAGAACAAAGCAGTATGCTGGAAATTGTGAGGATTGGAGGTGATAATACCAGCCCTTATGAGCAAATCTGATACGGCCTTGAACTTTCCTGCTGAAGCTCATCCTTTCTTCTTGCTGAAACCTCCAGTTTGAAACTTGCTAGTTCACAAATGAGCTGTGGAAGAGTGAGCCCAGGAGTTCACTCTCCCTTGGCACAGCTGCTTCTGCACAAATAGCTCTTGCAAAAGTTTTAGCTGTCCAGGTGGGTAGAGGTAGATGTCTGGGTGGACAGGGGCAGACAACCTCTTCCACACCATGATATTTGATGGCACATGCTGCAGGTATCCTCTCTGAACCACACAGGGTGGACAGTGGCTGCACTCTGGTTTGTCTCCCTGGCCCAAGCGTTCCCTTCCACGTATAACGCACGTCGCCTGTGTGCCTGCCCGTGCCTGCCCTGGGCAGCGCTGGGCAGGAGACACATGGGGGGATGGCCCCTGCCCTGTCTTGACCCTTTGTCTTTTCTGAGACTCTCCATTACATCTTTACTCCAGCATATGCTCAGGGACTCTTAGAATCTGATTTTGTTAAACTGGCACAGTCTGTAGGGTAGGTACACTCGCTCTCGGCACAGACTCAGCCATTTACAGGATTACATTGAAATATAATTTATTTCTGCTAGGCCAAAGTTCATTATTTCACTTTAGAGAAAGACTAAGAACAGATGCTCTCTGCAAACATATTTAATAAAGTACCTGGATTGTTCTGACTTGATTTATGTATGATAATTATCTTGTAATATAATTAGAAGCTCTTATATTTACTTTCCTTAAACTTGCTGCTTTGATGTTGCACTTGGGCATCTGTATTGCTTTGTGGGATACAGTCCAAAGCTACCTGGATCCAGTCCAAGATTAGTAATGCGTAGATGTGTTTGCAAAACAGGACTTTTAAAGTCAAGCAAACATGGGAAGCAGGTTTTCTTTTTTCTTGGCACTTCGTTTAAAATTTTGGAGTTCAAACCACTGACTTAGTATAGTAATTTTTGCTAAAATTGTTGATTGATCGGTGTCAGTAGCAAACGTTCCCCCTTTTTCCAGCTAGGAAAAGAATGCTAAATGTTCAGCTAGAAGATGTATAGACTATAGGATCATGTAAGCGTGAATTTTGGGGTCCTCTTGGCTTTAAGAAGGATGTCTTGGAAAATGTCAGCCAAAGCCAACTGTTCAAGAGCACATTGGGAGTTTACAGAGGGCACACCAGATTTCTGCTCGCAGAAGTTGCCTTTTCTGAAAAGCGGGGTAAAATCTACTGGCACAAGCTGCAACTGTTTGTCCAAGGCAACTTCTTTGTACTGAAGAATGAAACTGTGTTTATATCTTAGTGCAAACACAGCCTCAATTCCAGGCAAACAGAATGACTCTCTTTCACCTGATGAATCCCAGAAAGCTCCTGAAATAAAAAAAAATGAACATTAGATGAGCTTTCTTCAAGGAGAAACTCATATCAAGAAAAAAAAGCATACTTGTGTCCTGGCACAACACAGACCAAATATATGTATTTTCAAATCAAGATTTTATGGGGAAAATTCTGCATACAAAATTCAGCTTTCAATGGTTAAATATGGGGAATGAATTCATCCTTGAAGGCAATAGTNTAAAAAAAAGAAAAATAAAGCTAAAAAATTTTTTTTTTTTTTTTTTTTTTTAGGTAAAAAAACCAGGCATGAGAAACCCAGCAGCTGTTAGGTCAAGCAGTTCTACATGCCAACAAGCAAATTAGCAATATACTTATTGAAAACATTTGCTTGCAAATCATCTTTCTGTGCCTGTGGTCAGAGCCGTACTTTTGATTTTAGGGAGAAAAGGAGTCATACACTCTAAGAGCTAAACCTGGCCTACCCAAAAGAAATCTGGAACACTCAGAGGGATGTTAAAAGGGGCAGACAGAAACCAGTTGACATCAGTGTCTTCAGATAACTTGCAGAAATGGAGTAGAGTGGAAAGCCAGGGAAGGGGGCAGGCACAAGGGGGAAATGGCTAAAGGGGAGAGGTGATGACAGATTGAATCTGTTATTTTTTAGCAGGAAATAAAAATGCAAGTGAGTGGGAACATGGCCAGAGATGCAAAGATGAATAGCAAAGAAGCAGTGATCACCCTGGCCTGGGTCCTGGTGCCCTGTGAGGAGTGATGGGTGCTCTGCTTGGTGCAAGGAACACAGCCATGCCTGCCAGTGCCGCACCAGATGAAGCAGATAAGGTCACTCCCACACAAGGAGAGACTTCAGAGCCTTTCTTCTTAGACACATGGGAAAGCATGGGAAAGAGCAGGGATATGGGTTACTACTAACCAAATCAGAGAATTCCTGGAGATTTTTTTTAATGCTTCTGTCAAAGGCAGCTACAAACTCCAGAGTACCATGCTAGCTAAATGGTACAGAGCAAAACTGTAAATGTGAGACTAGTTTTCACTGATGATAGTGAAAGTATCTGTACATGTAAACCTCCCACCAAGCCTTGGTTTGTGATAACAGGAGCTGGCCCAATTTCCAAGTGTCTTTATTCAAACACTGACTAGAGACTGAAGCCAGAAACCTGTAAAATGAAATCAAATTTGTTAAACTATACTTCTTCCCTCCCAAGCAGTAACTCAGTAGGTAAGTTTAGGTATGCAGCCTTTTATTGGATCGAGAGAAAGGAATCAGAATTACACACAGAAACAAAACCCCCAAATCCAATTCCAGATTACAATTCTGCTAATTAGGCCTCTCTTTTCAGTGAAGCTGTGTGAGAGGGAGTAGCTGTGCTCCCTCCCAGTAGACACCTGAGTCCTAAAGGATACCTGTTACTCTCAGGGCAGATGCTGAGTACAAGAGCCTTCACTGGCACTGTAGCTAGACCTGCAGGGCTGAGCTGTTCCAGACCTCATCCCACCATGCCTCTCCTCTAACACCTCCTGGGGTCCTCTCCACTGGTTCCTCACAAGGTACCTTCAGTGGTGGTAACGCCTTAACAAAGCTGCTATTGCCAGCAGGATCCGTGCAAGAGGAAAGAAAGGCCTTGCTATCCCTCTTGCCTTGTCTGCAGCTTCAAGGCTGCAAGCATCACTCATCATAGGCACTTTGAACAGATTTTCGCAACATAAATAAAACGGTTGTAACGATTTCAACTTTCTGACAAGGCTGTTGCCACCAGCAGCTCTCCAAATACTGTACGAGGTGATGGTAAATGGGACATGTTTAAGCCTGTCCATGGGTCTCTCTATTGGACTCTTTCACTTCTGCACTAGGTGCCACCAGAGTACTTGAATTTCTGAGTTTCTATTTATCAGTATTTGTTTGAGAGAGAATACCTTCCTATTTTGCCCTGAGACACCAGTGAAGGAGAAATTTGACCATTGTGTGTTTGAACAAGTGATTCTATTGTTCTCATTCCAACTCTTGTTTGTCTTTTTTTGTTTTTTAAACATAAAAATAGATGCTCACAGCAGACTTAAAAAAACCCCAAACATAAATTGATTGTGACTGTAGGAAATACCTGAGTGCAGTGAATTCCATAATCTTGAGCCCATTATGGAGGTGATTATATCTTAAATATCAAGAGCCGATATCTCTTTAGATTTGAGAGATTTAAATTATTTAGGATTAGCAGGTCAAACATAATCACAGTGCACAGGCAAAGGTTTGCATTGCAGCAGAGTGAGTCCTTTGCTCTCCTTTCACCCTAACCACCCCTAATTAGAGATGGTGGGCATGAAGACAGACAGCACTTACAGTCATGAGATGCATGTGGGATCAGATGTCTGCTTCTGCTGGCCTAATCTGTTCCACAGGGGACTGCAGTTTGGACAGAATCAAGTTCAGGGCGGGGTGGAAAGACAGCAAAATGCTACTTCAGTCCCGTGGATCTGATTACAGCATGCCTACCTGAGCTCAAGCAAGATGCTGTTAATATCAAAGTTCAAACTGGATCTTTTCAGTGAAGCCTCCCCACTCCCTCCCTTGCAACACAAGCAGTTTTTTTAATGGTTTCTTATACAATAATGATGTACAAAGCTAACTCACAGGTATGACAGGACAAACACCCACTGTCTGGTTATGACAAACCTTAATTTTGAGTTGCATGTAGCTCCCACAGTATGCAGAGGTGGGACTCATCTTGCCTGCGTGATGATGCACTCAGCACAGCAATCTACGCCTGCACTAGGTGGGTAGGCTGCCATTAAAGTCTGTGATCAGCACAGTTTGTGGGGACTATCCACTTAGTTCTAAAGAAGACACCCATAAAGTGTGAATCATACCCTAAATCTTGATGGAAACTATGGTAGTGTAGACACCTTGCTCACATGTTGACATTCTCATTGTAAATGCTTGAAGTTTGGTGAACCGAATCCAACCATCACCTGTTTCACATGGTCCTCAGGTTACATAGTGGTCACTATCACACAGAGTACTGCTGAGGATCTACATTTGTCATATCATTAGCATGAAAATATCTTTATTGATATCTTTGACTTGAAATGACATTGTCATTTTCTTTGAGCTCTTTTGTCTTTCTCATTCCTCCCCTCCAACATACACAGGCACAAACCATGTGCAGAGAAAACTAAAGTTATAGTTGTCACGATTTGGGGTCAGGGCACCCCCAAATCTGCAACAGAACACTCTCTCCCCCTCCCCACCCAAAAAGGGAAGAAAGGAAATAAAAGAGAGAGACTTATCGATGAGGAAAGGAAACTAGAATAGCTTTACTAAGGAAAATTAATAATAACAACAATAATAATAAGTGAATAAATACAAATACATACAAAGCCAGTGTCAAACTCAACCCTGCAGATGGTAAATACGTCACCATCACCACTGATGCTGTGGAAGGGCCCAGCAGCAGACAGGAACCAGGAGCTGGATTCAGGGATGCGGCCCAGAACCTGGGGCCCAGCCAAGGCCACAGGTGGGGGCTGAGCTGGGGGTCGAAGGCCTCAGGGCAAAGCTGAAGCTGCCAAGGCCAAACCAAGTGAGGAAGAGTCCCGAAGCTGAGAGAGCAGCTCGATCTCAGGGAAATGATGGCGACGGGTAAAATGGCCAAAGGGCCAGAAGAAGGAGCAAGAGGGGGACAAGACCCTCGTGATCTCTCAGCTTTATACCAAATATGATGTATATGGATATGGAATATCCCTGTTGGCTAATTTAGGGTCACCTGTCCTGGTCGCTCCTCCCTGAAGGTACAGCCTTCTCTTTTCCACACTCCCCGTGTCATGCACAAAGTCTATCGGTGACCTTGGTTCGCATACCAATCCTTGGTACTAACTATAAACATGGAGCACTATCGCTGCTAGAAGCAGACTCTGTCTGTAAACATGCTGCTAACTTCAGACAGACTTAGCTGAAAAGTAAAAGTCATACAACAGAATTTCTGTTCTAACCCAAACCAGGACAATAGTAGATAGCAGTCTGAGGGCTAAGCTAATGTTCCTTGCTTGCAAGGAACTAGGAAAATAAAATTTCAATGAACCACCATGAATAACAACCAGTTCAGACTCAAATGCTTATGACTTGTTGAAAGTAAGTCTAACCAAAAATAACCTGGAACACTTTCAGACTTGTTGGGAATAATTGTGGGTGTGGCTGTAGTGTGTTTAATCTGTGTGTGAGGAAGACTTCGTGATCTTTATATGCTGCAAGTTTGTGAAGATGGATTCATCTTAATTAGGCACAAATTCCAAATTATTATGAGCAGTAAAGTGCATGAATATACTGTAAGAAAATGCATCTCTGAATTTAACAAGGCATCAGCAAATTCACCTCTCATGCTAAATGTCTCAGCTATAGATGCCATAGTCTAAAGATTCTGCAGTGTCTTAGATGACTGCATCATACACATTATTTGCTTTGTAATGTGTAGGTCTGGAACGGAATTTTCCCAGAAAACTTACGTGTGCTGATAATAAGACTCAACAGCCTTGTTTCAGCTTCTCTATACTATTTTGCTAGGAATGACACATATTTAGAGATGAAAAAAAAGCAAAGCCAAACCAACCCCAAAACCTAAACCCAAGTGTAGTACAGTATTTGCCTGTATCTTGCTTTCTAAGCTCCTTAAATTATAAATAAACAAAAGGTAGAGTAACAGGCAGCAGAAGTGGTGCCTGCTGCACCCTGCCTCTGCCTCACTGCGTGATCTGTCCCCACCCCTTCCGCGGGTATGACTCCTGTGCTAAGCCTCTCCTCCTCGCCTCCCAAGCCCAAAGTCTGCAGAAGAATTGAAGAGCACCTGGAAACTGGATGGGGAGCAGCAGGAGCAAAACTGTCAGCAGAACTGGTTTTCTTCTTTTTGTGTTTAGACAAATCTAGCTGGTGTCTCACTGAGCAGAAGAAGCGAGCTGGGGTAAAGCAGGATCCTGTAGTCCAGGTATGTGGTGGCAAACTGGTTGACAAAGACTGAGTTGGCAGCAGAAAATTGTAGGTAGAAATCTGAAATTGCTAGGCAATTGGATAAAGCTTTTTGAAAAGGTGTGAAACATTCAGTAAAAAACACTCCTTTAAGGAGATACTTTTATTTTAGTTTCAGTAAAAAAATGTGCAAAGACAAGTGTTAGAGAGTCGATAAGGTGAAGATAAAGGGTATCAACTTTGGGAAAGACTGGATTTCATTTTGAGTCCTTGCTGCAGACTGTGGCACAGCAAAAGTTCTGAGGATGCTGGCAACCATTTTATTATGTCCATTGGTAACAAGATCATGTGAAAGGACCATAATAATTTCTGTTGGCCTTATGGTAATAAATTCCCATTATTTTCCCTATTTGGTCCATTGGAGCACTTTCCAATGAAACAAACTAGTGTTGGAGTTTAAAATGTTATCACTCGATTCAAAAAAAGGGCAGAGATGCCACATCTTGGCATCACTAGTTCAAGGTCCTGCCAAAAAGCACAGCAGTGTGAGATCATGTGCTCATACTTGCCTTCTGAGAAGTGGGGATTATCCTCAAGACTACCTTTGTCCTTGTTTAACCTGATTGTTTTTAAAAGAGTTTTAGCCTCACCTTCCATGTAGGAATTCATTGTTGTTTTTTCCTTCTATAGAAAACTAAGATTTGGTAGAACTTAACCATGTGATTTGTTGCTCCTTAAAAATGTAATAATTTGGGTCTGTCCTACCGCCCAAGGCAGCCCACCTTTGCGTGTGGTAACAGTAAATAACTCTCCTCAGTTTTTATGTTACTTGCATGAAAGCTGAGTGGTATCAAGACAGATGAGGAAGAGCAGGACCACTGATGAGAAGGAGAAGCCATAAGAAGGCCTCTCTTAACAAGGAGAAGAATGACATCAGGCTCATAGATATCAATCTCTTTTCCCTGTTAGCAGCAATCAGGTTTTCTCCTGTTCCTAGCTTCCGAACAGGCCCTGTGTCTCCTCTGTGCTGGAATTCAGTGATGAGGAGCGGGCTGTAAATGTGAGATGCTGCCTGCTTGGAACCGTGCCACAGGGAAAGCAGGAAAAGGAAAAGTGTAATGGCTGAAATTGGTGGGAAGAGGGAATGAGGTGAGACAGGATGGGTAGGAAGTATCCTGCCTTGTTGCTTTGCCACACCATGTTGCGTGGGACAAAGCAGGCACGAACAAATAAAGCTTCTGACTGAACAGGATCCCATCGAAGACTTCTAAGCAGTTCAGGTGTGGCTGACTATTTACTAGCGTTCTCCACAGCCTAGTGCCTGGAGAAGAGCCAGCTGGGAAGGCATCAATCAAGACAGGCCAAAGGAATGATTTCTGGGAAGCAACCAATAGATAGGCAATAAGCTGTTTCACAACTGTTGCAAAGCTTAATGCCTCCTAAATGCTACTTCCTTGAAGGGGACACCACGGGTTGTGCCCTTCTGAACAAAAGATGGTAGTGGAGTAAGATCATGGCTGCCATCCCAGAAATCAGTAATGTTAGCTATCTTTGGGAGTGCCTGTGAATTCTCCAGGCAGTCTCTTGCACCACAACAAGCTCATTCATCTTAGGTTAAAAAGAAAAGGTATGAAGCACTTTTGCATGAACAGACATCTCTCAAGCATTTTCAGAGCTATGATGGGGCTTTAACTAGGAGATACTCTCCCATGCACACTACAGCTCCCACTTTCATGCCAAAACACAGTTTTAGTCCTGAGGATGAGGCTACTTTATGTTTCCTAGCGCCAACCCTGACGTTCAGGTATTGAGAAAGGTGGAAGATGTCGATTCTCAGTTATCAGCACAGGGGATTACTTGTGATGTGAGATCATCCACCTCATGGCTATTTCTGAAGCAGCTTGATTCTACAGTTCCTATATCTCTACACCACGCTCTATCAGCCAGGGTTTATGGTTGTAATCAAGCATATTTGCTGAAACTCAATGCTGGCCCTGCCAGATCTGGTGAGAGCAACCCCAGGGCTGGGAGGGGATGAGGAAGAACGGCATCTCTACACTATGCATTGGGAAGGCTGATTATCTTGAGTAGAAGGCAGTCTAAATGCATAGAAAATTTGGATAGTGTCATTAAACCTGCAAGTTGAGAAGCGTTGTGAAACGCATAAGGAAGCAGTGAGTCTCAGTGGCATTGACTCTGTTCTTCAATCTTCCTGCACCATGGTTCCAAAATATGTCTGTATTGCTTAGGTAAAATTTCCTATTGCTCAGTGAAACCTGTCTCTCCACTGCTGTGGTTAATGGAGAGCTGAGGAGAGTGTACATGTTTACCAGAATTTGCCACACTTCATGAAGACTAAATAGTTTTCTGAAGTATATGTTACAATGTAAACAGATTATAGGCCAATGCAGAAATGATGAAGTGAAGATAGTCATAGTGTACGTGTGAGTGTGTGTACTGTATCCCCAAAGACAGTTTCAAAGTCACGATGTGGCTAGGAAATGTTACTATTAACACTGCCCCTGCAGACTTAATTGGATTCCTTGTATGGATGCATTATAATGCTACTTTTAATTACAGGATCACATTTTACTTTTGGTGCGGAGTCCATTCCAAACTTCTGACAGAGAGAGGGAACAACTCTTGACTTTAATCTCTTTAGCACAGCTACTGGTTCATTGTTGGTAATTACCAGTTTTGGAGAAGGTACAAACCCAAATGCTCTCATGTATTTTTAATAAGTTTTGCATATCTGCTTGTTTTCCTTCAATCACTTTCAAGGGCATATGTGTGCAAGGCACTGGAATCTAATTTACAAGTCCGTACTGCAGTTCTTCACCAACTGCACCCAATACATTGGCTCCCAGATCACCACCAACTTCACCCAGTACATTGGCTCCCAGAACAGTTCTGATGCTATTACTGAAAGTGTAGCTTAGACAGTAGGCACCAGCACTGAGATAAGTACGGAACACTGCACTTTTCTGTAGTAGTTGGGTGCTGTGGTCCTTACCCATCACATAATTCAGAGAAAACAGCATGGGATTTCCCATTAAGACACATGTGATGGGAAGAGAGTGACATCTGAAGCTATACTGCTTTGTATCAGTGCTGACAGAGTGGCATGGGAGCAAAGCAAATGTGACATGAGAGTTAGGACTTACACATGCAGGTTTTGTAATTTTGTGGCTTTGATTTTGATATTTCTCTTTTTTCTCAGCTTAATAACACAAAGAGCTATTCTGCACTGGAGCATTGCTTTTTCTTTTTCTTTTTTCTCCTTTCAGACAAGGATGTCAATGTTATTTACAAAAGTTATCAAACTACTTT
>WEIS01057265.1:4398-15678 GCA_013389965.1 Todus mexicanus | reverse complement strand
GAGACAGTTGCGGAAAAACTGCACTGCCACTGCAGGCGTTCTCACGACCTTCACCTTCACAGGGTGCAGTAGTGAAAGGGACACGATTTCTCAGGTTCCTCTTCCTACCGTACCTCAACATATTGGTGCAGCATCTCAGAACCTGGGAACTATCATTTCTGCTCTACCATTTAGCTGGAAAGAACATCCTGGGTTTGCAAGTACTAAAGAAATTACAGGATTAGTCTGCCGAGTCGAAAGAAATGAAGAATGGCATAGTGATCTTGTTACACTCACTTCTGAGCTCTCTGAAAAGTTATAGCCATAAAAAAGCCAGAGACCCCCCCCCCAAAACACCATTTAAAAATAATAAAATCACTCTAAAATCAGACAAGAGACAGGAGACCAGGAATTTTGAACTGTAACTGTGTTTAAAGAGTTCTTCCTGAAGGCTGCAGGGTACAGATTACACGGGTGATGTTCTGCTCCTGGCAGGTTTGAGGCTAAGCCATGATACTGTGCACAGCTTTTAGAAAGCATCAAACCAAACAGTGACAGCCAACATACTGCTGATAAAGTACTGGGCACAGAAAGACTTTTAAGTGGTCTTGATATTTCATTTAACAAGGTGGAGAGGTTAGGGGGGAAACAACATTAACTGCAGCATTAACCAAAAAATCCCCCCTTGGTTACTCAGTATTAATTCATGTTCCTCGGGGGGGTTCATATTGATATTCTTTCATCCTGAAAGTCGAATCCTTGTGAGATACTTTATGTACAAACGTATATAAGCCTTCAGAAAAAGGCCATAATGATCCCGTCAGTATGCCCATAACAGGTTTTAAAGTTCAGGCAGCCTTCAATTTCACCGATGCTGTTACGCATTAGGCCAAAACATTATACTTAGCACACCTTTGACAGGTCACGCAAGGTGCAGCACAGGCTTTCCCTCCTCCAGCCTTCACAAATGTTCTGCCAGAGCATTATATATATAGAGAGAGATATCAGGCAAGCTCCTCCTGGTACATTATGACCTTACAAGCATATCACAGAATGGTAGGGCTTGGAAGGGACCTCTGGAGATCATTGAGTCCAAGCCAAGCCTCCTGCTAGAGCGGGATCACTCAGAGCAGGTTGCACAGGAACGTGTCGCAGGCAGGTTTTGAAAGTCTCCAAAGAAGGAGACTCCACAATCTCTCTGGGCAGCCTGTTGCAGGGCTCTGGCACTCTCACAGGAAAGAAGTTTCTCCCCATGTTGAGCGAATTTAAGAGTGCTTAAAAGTGTGATTTTCAAACTTCTCCCAAATAAAAAGTTTTGACACAGTTTCAGCGCAATGTAACTTGGTGTGTTTTGTTTTAGTTATCTTCTAACCTTTCCCTATTCAATTGGCTACTCCCCAGAGCAACAAGGGCCGCCTCCAGCCATCTGCTTTTGTTAACTCTCTGTGACTTGCCATCGGAGCTGTTAAAAGAGAGACACACACACAATGGAGCAGCTCTTCAAATTAATTCTTTTGCTACATTAGGCCGGCCTCAAATGCGCACGGATAGCATTCAAAACTGGTCAGCTGTGAAAGTTATTGTTCCTCGCAAAGTACAACAGCAATTACACTTAGACTAAGGGAATGTTTGTGTTAATAGATCAAGGTAAAGAAATCAACCTGTGCAGTACTGATGTTCATTACGACCGAAAAGCCGTCAGGAGATAGCGGTCAGAGTGCACCACAAGAGCTTCAGTGCAGCAAACCAACCCAAGCAACCTCTGAAATACACCCCTAGATGTCACTTAAAGCATGAAGAGCTCTGGTACAGGTTTTTTTGTGCCTGTGACAAGTACCACCATAGAACTGAACTTCCACCTCTGGAAGCATTGGAACAGGCTGCGCAGGGAGGTGGTTGAGTCACCATCCCTTAAAGTGTT
This sequence comes from Todus mexicanus, assembly GCA_013389965.1. Taxonomy (NCBI): domain Eukaryota; kingdom Metazoa; phylum Chordata; class Aves; order Coraciiformes; family Todidae; genus Todus; species Todus mexicanus. The sequence continues at coordinate 13,778 of WEIS01057265.1, read as the reverse complement.
TAAAGGATGAGGTGCTTAGGGATATGTCTTAGGGGTAATAAAGATTAAAGGTTGGACTGGATGATCTTATAGGTCTTTTCCAACCTAGGTGATGCTGTGATTCTGTGAAAGTAGATATAAAAGGTGTGCAGAAGCTGGATGTGTCCCCAGGCCACCCCAGCTCCATCTGGGCACTGTGGCCAGACCCCCCTGGCCCCAATGAGCTGCACCTGCCTCAAGGACTCTCCATCTGAGGATGGATGGCCCAGGGTTGTGGCCTTGCCCAGCCAGGTCTTCACAGATTGTCAAGGATTGGAAGGGACCTCAAAAGATCATCTAGTCCAATCCCCCCATTGCTGGAGCAGGATCACCTAGACCAAGTTACGCAGGACTCGTCCAGGTGGGTTTGAAACATCTCCAGAGAAGGAGACTCCACAACCCCCCTGGGCAGTCTGGGCCAGGCTCTGGCACCCTCACTGCAAAGAAGTTTTTTTTCTCATACTCAAATGGGACCTCCTGTTTTTTAGCTTACACTCATTACCCCTTGTCCTATCACTGGCTACCATCGAGAAGAGCCTGGCTCCAACCTCCCAACACTCGCCCTTTCCGTATTTATAAACATTACTGAGGTCCCACCTCAGTCTCCTTCTCTCCAAGCTCCAGAGCCCCAGCTCCCTCAGCCTTTCCCCAGCAGGGAGATGTTCCCCTCCCTTCAGCATCTCTGGGTCTCTGTGCTGGACTCTCTCCAGCAGTTCCGTGTCCTTCTGGAACTGAGGGGCCCAAAACTGGACACAATATTCCAGAGCTACAACCAGCAGCTCCCACCTGCTCCGCTACAGACGCAGGATATTTGCGGGCAGGTATTTGGGGGCTCAATAACACCGCTGAGTCCACACACTCAGTTATTTCAACGCGAGAAAAGCGCAAGAAAAAACTATCTTTGAAGACTCCCCTTGCTCTGAAGGGCAGCAACCTCGGCTGGAGCACCTCTGCACACCCAGCCCCCTCCCCTCCCTTCACCAACTTCGGCAGAAAGCGGCTCCTGAAGCCGAGCACCAAACAAGGAGCGAATTAACAGCGGGATGAGCCCCGAATCTGACGGCCCGGCCATGGCTGCTGGGCTCAGCCACAGCCCACAGCGGGCACCGCCGGCTGCAGGGGCCGCAACCCCCGCACCCAACACAGACCCGGGGGAGAAGTGCCCCACGGAAAGGATGCGGGGCACGGCAGGACCCCCCTGCCCTGCCCCGGGCCGCCCTTCCCCGCCCTGCGGTGCGAAGTTCAATGGTCGGTCGGAGGCGCTGCCCCGGCCCGGCCGCTCCGCAGCGACTCACCCGCCGCTGGCGAGGCGCAGCCCGGCCCCGGCTCCAGCCCCGGCCTCCCCGCAGCGCTGTCCCGCAGCGTTCCGCGGCTCTCGGCGCTCCTCTCTCCGCAGTTTTCTCTCCGCGGTTCTCGCTCGGCGCAGGCGCCGCCGCCCGGCCCGGGCGAGGGGAGGCGGGGCTGGGGGCAGAGCTCCGGCCCTGCCCCCGAGGGGCGGCTCCGCAGCCGCCATGNGGGGCAGAGCTCCAGCCATGCCCCCGAGGGGCGGCTCCGCAGCCGCCATGTCGGGGCTGAGCTGGGCTGGGCTGGGTGAAGGGGAGGCGGGCTCTAGGGAGTTTGGAGAGGAGAGCGCCTGGGTCTGATGCAAGGGCTCATTAAGGGCGAGTGTTGGCGTGTTTGGAAGGAGGTCTGGGAAAAAAGAGCGGCGTGATGGGTGGGGAGCAGAGCCCCCAAGCCGCCCTGAGTTCCCCAGGGTCCGTTAGAGAGGAGAGGTGGGGTGGGATGGGACACTTAGGGAATCAAGGAGTGTAAACTGGAACACAGGAGGGTCCACTTGAATGTGAGGAAGAACTTCTTTGCAGTGAGGGTGACAGAGCCTGGCACAGGCTGCCCAGGGGGGTTGTGGAGTCTCCTTCTCTGGAGATGTTTCAAACCTGCCTGGACGAGTTCCTGCGTAACTTGGTCTAGGTGATCCTGCTCCAGCAATGGGGGGATTGGACTAGATGATCTTTTGAGGTCCCTTCCAATCCCTAACAACCTGTGAATCTGTGTGTGAAGCATTGAGCGGAGCCTCCCAGTTCAGTGCCAAGCTGCGGCTTTGAGCAGCATTGGGCCCTTGCAGGAGTTGCACTTGGTGGGATGTTGATGAAGGAGCTCTGGTGGTGGGGGAAGAAAAGCTCTGGTGGTGGTGGAGGTGGAGGAGCTCCTTAGTTCAAGAAGGACATTGAGGTGCCTGAGCGGGTCCAGAGGAGAGCGATGAGACTGGGGAAGGGACTGGAGGGAAAATCTTGTNTGACTGACTCCCGGAGAGTCACAGCTCACACCTCCTGCTTTTTAACAAGGGCTTTTTTTTTTTTCTCTTTTTTCTCAATAATTACCTATGTGCTGTAAAACATTGAGAATTAACCTAAATTGAGCAGCCACAACTACCTAATTCAGGTTAATTAATGAGAAGTCCACTGCAAATTTACAGCTGTGATCCAAGATGATTCTAAAAGCAAAGGTAATACTTCACTGGCTGACATCTTTGTGTGAGACCCTTAATCGTAACAATTCAAACCATATTCTTCAAAAACATTGAAATAAGCTGCTTAGTCTCAGAGTTCAGTGAAGGTGAGTAAAAGAAATAAAATCTGACTCCTGACAGTTAAAATTTCTTCCTCTGTCATGTACATCACAAGGCACTAAACCTTTTGAACGCACTTTGGATTAATCATTAAGTTTTAACTGGATGTGATCTAATTACAACTCCTGCCTATGAATCTTCAGGGAAGATAGTACCAAGTTTGCCTTTTGCTTTGGTGTAAAATATCTGGCGTCTTGTATTTCCAAATACAGATTTCTGAGATTCTATTCCCCCCGGTTTTGTTTAATGTGTTAAATAACTTAGAAGTTTTTAGACAGAAGGCGCAAGTGTTACTTACAGGTCCCATTCAAGAAGGTTTTATGTATTTACCAACTTAAGCGTTGAAAAGTTCAAGGAATTTACAAAGCTGTGAGCAAAACTTCAGAAGGTTGTTTTGCAGTGCTGGGCTGTTTTGTATTTGCTTTCAATGTTTTATTAAACACAGAAGTTCAGCAATAGGCTTAACCCTTGCTTGGGAGTCCTTTCTGCAAAGACGTTACAGACTCAAAGGTAATCGTAGAAGGGACTAAAGATTGGACGGACTTGGTGTAATGAGGCAGCCCTCCCAACTGCAACCATGTATTGATTTAGAAAATTAGGTCTGTTACTGGAAATCGGAGTAAAGCTGGAGACGTGCTGACCTACTACAATAGGACTCGGTGTCCTAGTGAATTTAGTGGTTTCTTAAAAGCTCTTCTCAGTACAGCTGTTCTCCCTCAGGACCAAAACTATTGACAAAGCCTAAGAGTAAGAAAAACCTTAGGGAAAGTATTACCGTGTCTTCAACTCCAGTATAATGTAAAAAAATCAGCTTTTCTTAAAAGCCAGAGATTTCCAAGTGAGAGTGTTGTTACAATCAAGACATCACTAAAATCCTTTCAGACTCTGTGCGTTTCATACAGCTTATTCTCTGGCAAGAAACAGAACACGAGATGAACAGACGCAAATGGTCCTTTTCTTACTGCGCGGTGAATAGAAGCAAACAGCCCAGACTGAGTTCGCTGAAAAAAGAAACCCTCTTAACAGGGTATTCATGAGACGAATACAAGCATCTTATGCCCCCTTTGTCAGAAGAGATCAGACGCAGTGATGTGGAAGATAGTAACAACCCCTGAAACTTGTTTTATAATGTAGGAGTGGATCTCGGTGTTGACAAAGTAAAGCAGTGTTTCAGCTGTCACCACCCATCCCATCAAGGTCGCAGAAGAACCAGCGCGCACAGTGTGTCTAAAAACAAGCAGAAAATGAATTTTGGAGGGGTATTTTTAAACCGTACATTTAGCAAGGTTAACCCGTGCCACAGGAAACCATCAGCTACCTATAATTAAACATCAGCACATCGGCTATTATTGATTGACCTTAGCTTGAGATCGCGCAGTTGTTGCCTGAAGCCTTTTGTCAGTGTGTGCGTACGGAGCTGGAACAGAATGAGAGAGCAACGGGACTGTAAAATAAAACCGAGAGCAGAATCTGGCTCTCCTGTACGTGGCAATTGCATCGACAAAGAAAGGCGGCACGTTCCTCTGCACGGCGTCCCTTTCCCACACGCTCCTTGCAGGAATGTGAAACCTCGGAGGCCGCCCCACGGCGGGAAGCAGTTTAAGGAACTGATGTGTCTGGAAAGTTGGCTGTGGAGAAGGGAGTCATGGTTTTATGGGAGATGCTGGGTGAATCAGCATTCGTGAAGAGGGTGTTACCCCCATGCAATAAAAGGAGCATCCACATGTGCTGCTGGACTCTTGGGCTGTAAATCCACAAGAAAAAGGAATATTGCTTCAGTTTTAAAAGTAGCGTGGAGCGCAGAAAACCATGAAAAATTCCAGGCAGCCGGAGCAACCGATTGTACCAGACAACACGCTTTTGGAAACAACGTATTATTTGAATTCTCAAAGACACTCTAAAGTGAAATTATGGTGGTGTGGTTGATGAGATCGTTCTTGGGTCTGTAACAAGAAAATGTACCTCCAAAGCTAAGATGCCGTGCGAGGACTAGGGAGATTTATGGGCAAATAAGATTTCTGGTGGACTTCCCATGCGGCTTTAATCAAGCCATCCTGCGTTCATCTGCTCCTAAAGCTTGTCTACGAATATGTTAATAAATGCCTTTTTTTATCGTAAGCATTTTAGGCGAGAGTCTGGTTTTCACTAGAAAGCCATACATCACCCAGCATAGTAACAGGCTGGCGGTACTACACTTTCGTGTGATTAATGATGATAAACAGCGAAGTGAGATGGTTTGCCACTTTTGTGTGAGATGGAAGCAATTTACAGCCTGAACTCTAGTGAAAAACAGAGCCTGCAGATTCCTGGCGTACAATGTCACCAGCCACTGAGTCTCACACTATTATTAGTATTAGAAAAACTATCTACTTTAGCTCAACGGGGAAAACGTGATGGAAGCTAATGGCTAGATGTGATGGGAAGATAATTTTGAAGTATTAGGAATTAAGCCTTACCAATCCCTTTTAATGGCATCTGAGAAATCTACTCTCTGGTCCTGCTTCAAGTTGCACTGATGTTACCTGTTGTAGTGTGAAAACCAATCTCCAGATAGCTCTGCTGATAATGGGAGTGAACATTAACCATTTAATTCTAAAAATTATCGCACATTTTTAAATGCTTGCAATGTGGGGTGACTGTCTCACCTTATTCAAGTTCAAGGTAGTACCAGTCCTGACTACTGGGCGCTGCTTGTTTGATGTTTCCAAACTTATATTCCATGGACATATCTTTATAAAGGAGAGGCCACACAACCTGAATTTCCTAAGAACCCCTCGGGTAGGGACTCAGGGCAGGTTTACATAAGCGAGGTCTCTTGTGAATCTTTTTTACTTCAAGATTCAACTGAAAGCAGGATGAGCTGACAGCGTGACAGAGGAACACACGAGAGCTTATAAATAGAGTCCTGAAAAGATGGTTTGATTTCCATTCTTTGCGATGTTGTAGCTATTCAGAGATCCTGCAAAGTAATCTCCGATAAATTGCCCATGATTGAAGCAAATGGTAACTCGCTGAATAGAACCCTCTGGTCCTTCTGAGGCTGAAACTCTCTACAGAAGTTCTGAATAAGGGAGGAAGGACTTTTTCTTTTGTTGTAACATGTTCCTCATTTCCTTGTAGAACAGGGACAGGTAGCAACAAAATCTTCCATCTCCAAATATTTCTTGTGCCGTTAAATATTACTGAGGGAGCAAACAAGGCTTTTTCCATCCTGGCTCATTTTTTTAGTGTCCTTTTATGTCGCCAAGTCCCAGTAAGATTTCATTCTCCGAGTCTCGTTCAATGGAACATTCTTTTGCTCAAGTACTTTTTCATGTTTTTCCAATTTCCCAGTGGTGTTACCTGCCACAGCGCATGTTGTGGCTCCTTCTTAATAAATGTTTCAGATACCTTCATCTTTTCTGAACAACCGGAGATAAAAGTGTCGAACGCTGCTCTGAGCTCCGGCGTTTGTTATAAATTGGTTCCATTTAATATATGGTCCTTCCCAATGGCTTTTTATTTTGAGAAGCATTTAGACATCTGTCTGTAAGACCGAACTGCAAATCTTGAAATTGAATCTTTCTGGGAATGAGCTCTACAAAATTTTGATGTGATCCTTGTGGACAGTGACTCCAATCCTTCTCCCCTTCCTTTCTGCTTTGCCTTCTGTCTTTCGCTACTCAGAGTTCTTACATTTTTTTGCCCCCACAAAATTTTTCTTACTTTTGGAGGGGCAAAACATTTATTTATTTTTAAAAAAAGTTCTGTTCTGTCTTTGTATAACACTCGAAGCAAACGACAGATACAAAAAATGGGAACAAGCAAATTCTTGGATTAGTGAAATTATTCGAAATCCATATCTGCAGTAATTATTTCATTGTTAAACCACATGTAAATCTCTCAGTATGTGCGATACACAATCTTAATCCTACGCTAACGTGTTCTCTGTGTTACAAACAAAAATTCCAGACAAAACTAACAGGCAAACCTTGTAATTCATGATTTATTAGTTGACGTTGTCAGTACTAAAAAGGGCGCTGGAGCTCCCGTGGAAGCTGTAAAGCCGCAAGCTGTTGGAGTCAGGACAGCTGGCCACACCTTGTCAGAGGAACCAGCCCACCACGAAACCTGAAAATAAAACCATGTGCGAAAAACAGTCGAGGGGATAAACATCCAAAACAAAGCATGTCTTTCCATGTTCTCTCCTTTGCTAACACGGCGAGAATAAAGCACGGAAAATGTTCAAAGCAGCGAGCAGGGATTCTGAACTACATCAATCCCGCTACAAAGGCAGTCCCGCTGGTGTCACAAAGAGCGCTTGCCGGAGCATGGCTCGCAGGAGTGAGATCAGAACACTAGCAAACAAAAGAGAAGAAGAAAAATGGTAAAAAATATCTGGTAAATATAAACCGAATAGCTTTTAAGTTGTGGGTTTTCTGTTGCTTCGAGCAGATCTGGACAGGCACCCAGGAAAATCAATTTGCTTGCGTAACAGCGAAGTTCATTTTACTCTTTAAAAGCCATCAGCGTCCAGGAGAGGAGGAATGCTGGTTTGCATCAGGCATGTTGCAAACAGATGTTACGCAAGCTTCCCCAGACGGCCCTGCTGACGCGTTGCAGCCCTGAGTTATCACATTCACTGCAACTGCTGCAGCCCGGGCCCTTTCTTTGGGCCGCAGATCGATCTGCTGGTTTGCCCAAAATGGGGATGATCCTTTTGCGATGCAAACAAAAACTTGGAAAAGGCCAACATCTTGTTTTTCATTTTCAGACCAAGAGAATTTGGACACCATATGCGAGTTACTATGGGTAGGACAGGGCAGAAATGGAGAAGTACGTTACTTGTCATCATCTAATTGTGATACTCTCAGCAAACGGATCTCCTGATTCATTCCTGCCATGGGTTTGGTAATGGACAGTCTCTCGCCATTTCCTTCTGTTCCTACTGGTGAAGGATAAAAGGAAGTGATTTCCAAATGCCATTTTCAAAACCTGTCTTAGGTGTTTAATTAAAATACTCCTTTAGCCTACAAGTGTATGCAATGGCTACATCCCTTCAGAACCTTTGAACAGAATCACAGAAGGGTAGAGGTTGGAAGGGACCTCTGAAGATCATCTAGTCCAACCCCCCCACCAGAGCAGGATCACCTAGAGCAGATCACTCAGGAGCGCGTCCAGACGGGTTTTGAAAGTCTCCACAGATGCAGACTCCACCACCTCACTGGGCAGCCTGGAAATGAAGAAACAAAAGATATAGGAGGTAACAAAAGTAATCTTATGGAGCAGAACAACCATACTCTGGAAAAATCCTGCAGATTCTCGAACAGGAGATGAAGTGCTGTTGTTAATACAAATGAAAAGCTCTAACTAGAGAATGTCAGAATAGAAAAAGAGCGCAGTTGCTACCCTGAACCACGTTGTATTTCAGAATATCTCATAGAAATGAAAACTTGTCAGTCTTCATGGTACAAATGATTTTGCTTGGAAACCTGAATAGCCAATTTCCTTATTATATACCCTAATGTCATTGTTATGTATTTTATGTTTTTAAGCCTGTGCTCTGCCATACTTTTTCAGACTTGGATCTTTTAAAGAAAGATGTGGGGAATACAGAGGTAAAGCAGAGTAATAGTTTTTCCAATTTTTTGTTCTTTGCTACAAAATTCTTAACACTTTCGATGTTTAAACAATGAAAATACTTCAATAAAGCTTGCTCGAGCCTAACATCCTGAGCCATGCGATCAGTAATTTTATTACGCTATTATTTTTTTGTTGTTAAAGAAGCAGAAAGCCCTGAAATAGCATGTGAGGTGTCCCTGTCCATGGCAGGAGGGTTGGAACTAGATGATCTTGGAGGTCCCTTCCAACCCTGACAATTCTATATCTATGATTCTATGAAACAACTTGCCCGGCGTGAAAATTAAAAGAATGAGACTTTGTCACCAATGCTTGTATGACCAGGATACATNCTGATTCTATTAGGAGAAAGTTTTTTACAGCAAGAGTAGTCAGCTACTGGAACACGCTGCCCAGGGAGGGGGTTGAATCCCCTTCACTGGATGTGTTTAAAGGGTGTTTCAATGTGGTGCTGGGGGTATGTGGTTTAGGGGTGAACTTTGCAGAGTAGGGTTAATGGTTGGACTCGATGATCCCAAGGGTCTTTCCCAACCTCAAAGATTCTACGATTTTGCGATTCTAAGTTCGGTAAAGGGCAGCCAGTTGTGGTCCGAGATGAGCGATTCTTGGTGCGTATCGAGAAGGGGTTTGGGTCACAGTTCGCCAACAGCCTGAGAAGCAGCTGGGCATCCAGCGTGCGGGAATAGGCTCCGTCCTTCTGCCCTCTCGGCTGCGGTGACTGGATCCGTGACACAGGAGGGATGGGAGAGAGAAAAGCAGCTCCTCAGCTGTGGTCACTGGATCTGTGGCAGGGGAGGGATGCGGGAGAGAAAAGCAGCTGCCCAGCCCCTGGGCGATGAGGGCCAAAGCAAGCGCAGGCCCCGGGCAGAGCTCAGCCGGTGCTCCCGGTGCTGCCGGTCGGCTCCGTGAGGGGGTTTTCCACAGTCCCCGGTGCCGATCCCCCCTCGGAGGATCAGTTCCGAGCCGTGGGCGAGCGGAGCCGTCAGGCCCCGGCATGGGGCACCTCGTCCGGCCGCTCCTTGGGCTCCACCGGGCCAAAACCGTCACGGGGCTCGCCGGCTCCTGACAGGCCGCGGGCTGGGCGGGCCCTCGGCCCCGGTGCTGGTGTCCGGGGAGC
>WEIS01057259.1:18201-43939 GCA_013389965.1 Todus mexicanus | reverse complement strand
AAAAAAAAAACACCCAAGTGCTTAGGACTACAAAACTTCTCAGTCTGAGCGATTTTAATACTGGGAGTTGGGGAACGATGTTCTAGCTTGATACCGGCTTGGAGAGAGGAAACAGCCATCTGTAGGTGTTTTGCTTTTGATTTCTAGTAAAATTATTAGTAATTTCTTGGGTTCTCACATCCTCCTTGTGAGGAGGGAGTAGGGAAGGACTAGAAAGGAGCAAAGGACTTGATGAAACTTCCCCTGGACGCTGAACAGGGTGAGCCTTGTCCTCCTCAGCATGGGGAGCGTACCCTGCTCCGTGCTGTTGTGGGAGCAGAGGCTGAGTAAGAGGAGGCCCTTAGAAGCAGCGCTTTCTGGTGTCTGTTTCCTGCAGCCAGATGCACTAATGATTTGAGGCCATCTTGTGTTCGTGGTGTGAAATCTAATCTGTGAGGGGAGGAGGGGGGCAGGGTGCCTTGCAAACAGCCAAACAGGCGTTAAAATCTCCCCCAGGTAGAAGCTGGGATAGGGCTGGGCTTCCTGCGAAGTGTCCACAAGCTCTGGATCTCTGAACACGGGGCAAACTTTTTTTTTTTTAATCTATGGGAGTTGGAAACTCTTTTCCTTCCAGATCTCTGCTCCCAGAATGGCCTGGAGAAGACAGTTCCCACCCTGGTGGTGGTTGTGTTTTACTTGGCAGGAGGACGTAGCAGTGATTTGAAAAATAGCCTGGAAAAGCTGATTTATGGTATAGGATTTTCCAAGTGTTCGGTTTTGTCGCTATAACTCATCAATTACAACCCGACACCAGTTCTTCCATTGTTTCGAGGGCAAAAAAACCTCAGCGATAGCAACTGATCTCTGTCACAGCAGACCTCCCAGAGTAAATACTGCGGAAAGGCACAAAGCCCAGTTACAGAGGGTGGAGGATCAGCTAAACCTGCGCTGCCAAACCCATTAACTGTGTCCAACTCAAACCTCGTGAAGAGCGTGTCTAACGTTCAGCTGGTGGAAGCTATCGATGCACTTCAAGTGTCTTCCGAAGGCTCTGCTTGGTAGCTCTGGTCACTCTTTATCTGCCAAGCAGCAGCAGCAACGCGGGTAGCCTGAAGGATGCGGTGTCACCTCCGGCACCCACAGCTGAGCCCGGGACTGCAGCCTTCTGCTTCTCCTGCCACCCATGCGCGCAGGAACCTGCGCGATTCCATCGGCTTCTGGCGCTTTTCAGCCTTGCACCAGCGCAGATTTTCAGCACATCACTGCTGGCCGCTTGCAGCTTCGCATCCTTTCCTCGGCACCAGTGAAGGAGCTGAGACTTAGCAAGATGCTGTCGCTCTCCTGAAGTGGGTTAACGCTGCTCTTCTCGCTTCGCGGTGACCTCGCGTGAGCTGTTCGGGGCTTTTTGGAGGGATCGCAGCTCTGCTGTTTCTCCCTGAGCCGTACAGCACAGGCTGCTACCCTCCTTCTCACTCTTGCCACAGATGCTCTTTCTCCAGCCTACCTTCTGAGAGGCTGAGTCAGTAGCTTCTGGCACTGCGTTCGCTGCGCTCCCAGTCGGAGGGTTCAGCCAGGAGTTGAGATGATTGCTAAATACCCGGGGTACGGTTTCCGAGAGCAATCCGATCTGTGCCTTGCTTTGCATTTGTCGGCGAGAGGCTGCTCGCGCCCTCACCTTCTGAGGGGACAAGTCCCTGTTGTGCACATGCTGCAGGCAGCTCCCCAGAGCTCTGCTCCGAGGAATGGTGAGGGATTGGGCCCACTGTTCGCAGCACAGAGGTGTTTCTTTTAAATATTTTCCCTATATCACATTGCGGTGACCTTTACCTTGCTCTTTGAAAATGCCTTTTTCCCCTCTGCGTCCATTTGTGGAACAAGACCTGGTTGCTCCTTGGGGATTTGGATTCCTTTGTCTCCTTGGACTGAGATGACTTGTAGTTTCTAAGAAACTTCACTTAAGTTGGAGTTTGGCCTTTTGTTTGGTTGAGATTTCGTTTCTTGCTTTGGGGTTTGCAAATCCCCCCCCCTCCTTTACTTCTTTAGGGGCTTTTCAAAAGCCTGCTGTGTTCAGCAGCCTTGAGCTCAGTCCCTGCAGCACAGGTGGGCTCTGGGAGCTCTTGCCAGCCTTTGAGCAGCCTTCGCTTCGTGTAAGACGGAGCCGTCTGGCTCCAGCTCCCCGCGGAGCCGAGCAGCGTGACTCACCAGAGCCGGAAAGTGCCGGGCAGAGCAGCAGCTCTCCACAGGGAGACCTTTTTCCTCCTGAAATCCAGGGCAGCCATGGGGCGACCGCGGGAGATCCAGGACTTGCTGGTTGGACACGGAGGTGCCTGCGGCGTCTCTGCCCTCCCAGCTCAGGTCTCGGAGGGGGGACTCATTGGGATTGCTCCCTGCCCGCCTGCTCTCTGCTGTCAGAGCTGTGAACCCGTGGGCGAATTTCAGACTGGTGGGGAAAAGGGGTAAGGTTTCTGAGATGGCAAATCTGCAGCTCTGGCGAAGCAGAGGAGGCTGCAGAGGCAGCTGCCGCACGTCTGTTCCGAGGCAGCGGCGGCTGCCAGCTGGTGTGGCGCAGCTCTGCCCTCGCTGTGCCGTGCCGCTGTGCAAGGGGGCTCTTCAGTGTGGGGAACACCTTCCCGTGTCCTGTGCAGACCTGGGGCTGCTGTGGGGACGGGCTTGGCCACTTCAGCAATAGAATTGGTTCCCAAAGTGTTGCAAAGGCCACTCGAGCACACGCAAGGAGAAATATAACTAACTTCCCCAGGACGGTGCTCTGCTAGGTGTTCTTCCCAAGCAGAAGCCATCTCAGCACGGAGAGGTTTGTCCCTGCGAAGGGCTGGGAGGGAGGACAGCTGGCTCTGCTCTCCCAGGGTGGGGCTCGCAGGAGCTGGGGGAGCTGCTCTGCTGAGTTCTGTGAAGGAGGAGGTGAGAGTCACCTGGAATTAGGTCATGGAAAAGCCTGTAAGGAAAGAGGTGATGGTGAGCAGGGGCTCGCAGGTTCGTGCGATGTCTGTGCAGTGCTGGCAGGGTTCTCTGCGCCTCCTGCACAGAGCTGCGGGCCAGCGCTGGCCTCGCTGGTGGCTCGCTCCTGGAGCTGCTGTGAAAGTCTGAGCGCTGCTGTAAAGGGGCTTTTGTCTAAAGGTGACATTCAGTGTGTTAGGGCAAACCTCTGGTTTTGCATCATTTAGGAAAACAAACCTTTCTTGATGGCTACAGAAGGCGTGCCAAAGCCCTGTCCTTTTCAAGTGTGGGTAAAAGACTAAAGAGAAATTAGCAGCTACAAACAAGGATGAATTTTCAAGGTGAATTTTCAAGGTGAATGAGTATTAATTCCAAAAAATGGAGGGGAAAATGCACTTTGTGCTTTTGCATCTCAAACGTTCTTCACCTCGCGCAGTGTTTGGATCTCGCCTTTCCCTGGCTGGTGGGCAGCGAGCTCTGCCTTCCCCCAGACACACCATGGCAGAGTCAAACCTGACCCGAAGCTCTTCAGAAGAGAAGAGATCATTACGTTCCGCAGCTGTACCGTGTCTTTGCCACGACGCTTTTTGGTTTCATCGGTTAGAATTTGCAAGCTGAGTATTTCTGGCCCTCCCTGTTTTTCCCAGCGTTTCTCGCCCAAGCCTGCCGTGCGGATCTGCTGCCGGTGCCAGTGCCGTGACAAATGTCCTCGCTGCCCTGGGTCCCCGTCTGCACACATTACTGTCACTCGCCCTCCCGCTGGCACACTTCTGGCAGGAGCACGGCAGCGTGCGGCTCACCGTTGCGGCTCCGCTCCTTCTGACAGAGCTGGCTTCGAAGGACATCCCCGGCACAGGACCCGGAGACACCTCTCCGTGGCTCTGTGTTTGCTTTTATTCAGTGGAGGAGAAAAAGAAAGAAGCGTGGTGAAGAGTAAAGCTCACTTCTCTTGACTCCAGACTCTGGAATCTTTACCCTTCCCAGCGCCAGCCCCAGCTGAGTGCCCGGAGGTGGCGGGTTAATTAGCAGAGGATGCCATTAGTGCCCACGTAAGCTGATGGTTGACTGCCCATAAGGTTGAGACCTTTCTTTTAACTTCTCTTTCAGGCTTTATGATTTGCTGTTGGTGAGTGACTTGCCGTGGTTTGTGGAGCTTCCCACCACAGGCAGAGCTGCCAGCTCACGTAGCGCTTCCTGGAAAATCAGAATTTCCCGTTCTTTTTCCCTTTGTCTGCCGTCTGTCCTTGCTGCACCCTAATGAAGCTGTGAAGTTGACACTGGAGGAGCTGAACGTTGGAAAACAGCACCCAGCATTTGGGTGGGGTTTGAGTCTAAGGTGGAAGCCTCATTCCACACCATCCACCCCACTTGTAGCACCCCTGGTGGATCTGGTCACTGATGTAGTGACTCCAGCATGTGAAAACACACTGGTGAAAAGGGGCAGGAGCCTGTTGTTGGGATGATCTTGGTGTCCTGTGAAGCAAAATCGATGTGCTCGTAGCACGAGGCAGGCTGAAGCCGTGGTGGTGGCAGCAGGTGATTTAAATGGGGTGTGGTTTATGCTGTAGGAAGTCGACGTGCTGCTGTTAATGCCTGGTCTCCTTTTGTCTCGGTGCAGAGAGAAGTCACACACTGTCCGAGTGCTTTCAGCCTCGCTCTTCCTCCTCTGTTTGTTTAAAACAGTTGGAGCGGATCGTATTCCTCTAATCACTTCTCTTTGTTCTTCCAGATTTTGGGTTCAGTAACATCTTCACACCGGGTCAGCTGCTGAAAACCTGGTGTGGGAGCCCTCCCTACGCTGCCCCGGAGCTCTTTGAAGGCAAGGAGTACGATGGGCCAAAGGTTGACATTTGGGTACGCGATGAACCTTGTCTCTCTTCCTTTGATCTGGTTTTTGCTCTGTTGCTTTGGCTTTGCTTCCTGAACACTTGGGACACGTCTCCAAGAAAAGCCCCTGATACAGCAAAAAAAGCTTTTCGAAGAAATGCTTATAAAAAAGTCGTCCTGGCGACTGCGTCACACGTTTTGTTCGCGGGGAGGCACGGTGCCAAAAGTGTTAGTTGCCCAGAAATGCATTTTAATTTAATTTCCCAAAACCGTGGCTCACTCGACAGGAGTTGGACAGGCAGGTGGGGGCTGTGGGGCTATGGGCTTCTCACCCGTGAGCTCCCGAGCCTCCAAAGCCAGTCTAAATTATGTTTGAAGTTGGAAGGAGGAATTAAGCTGGGCTGAGACTGAGCTGTCAGCAAGGCCCATTCCAACGGGATTTGCTTTTCCTTTGTTATCGTTATTTTATTCTATTTGAACGGCCCGGGCTGCAATGAGCTGCCCTCTCTCGCTCTCTCTGACGCTGCCGCCCCCTTTGTTTTGGCCGCAGAGTCTCGGCGTGGTGCTGTACGTGCTGGTCTGCGGCGCTCTGCCCTTCGACGGGAGCACGCTGCAGAACCTGCGGGCGAGGGTGCTCAGCGGGAAGTTTCGCATCCCATTTTTCATGTCCACAGGTGAGGGGCGCGCACACCGCGACGTGCCGGCGGTGCTGAGCGGGCGCCGGTCGCGGCTCTGCTGACCGAGCACTGCCATTATAGCGTGGGGGTTGATCTCTGTGCCGTGGGCTGGTCTGCCGGGAAGCTCGGCCACTGGGCGGTGGTTTGTGACGTGAGCTCAAATGAGCCGGGGATCTAGAATTTAGAAACCAAAATAGACTTATTTAAAATCTCAGCGTCCACGTATATAACTCCTAGCGAAGCTTTGCTGAGATCTGCTCTTTCTACACTTGGGGAAAGCTAAAAACAGAAGAGCAGCTGAGGAATGTAGCGGCTTTCGCTGTACCTGGTTTAGACAAGAAGCTTTTTACGGCATCGTGGCGCAGGATTTCCAGCCCCAGCCCCGTCAGAGATGAGTGCCTGAGTCCCATTTGTGCAAAGATGCTCCTGAAGGCTTTGCTGATAAACCTTGGGTTTGAAAAATGTGCCTAAGTCTCAGAAAAAAAACAGTTTCACTTGAGAACGAGTTATAAGTCAGCAGCAAAGGGGCGTGCCGGGGGGTGCAGGGGTGCGAAGCGCAGGAGGAGCAGCAGTATTTCTGCTCCATGTGGCTTCCCATGGAGAAGCGCGTCGCTTGGGAAGGACGCGGTGCGAAGCTGCCTCCTGCAGAGGCCGCGTCCCTCGCCGCGGGTTACCCAGCCCCTCTTCCCTTGCAGAATGTGAACACCTGATCCGCCACATGCTGGTCCTGGACCCCAGCAAGCGGCTCTCCATGGAGCAGATCTGCAAACACAAGTGGATGAAGCTCGGGGAGGCCGACGCAGAGTTTGACAGGGTGAGAAGCACGAGTGCCCTGCTGTGCACATGGGCTGTGCTCGCTGCCTGCCGGGCTGCCAGCGGGCACCGGGAATGGAACACTGCCAGGGGCGGTGGAGAGCTCATCTCCCAAGTGCCCGTGTGCTGCCTTCCTGCTGTCTCTGTCTACTGCTCATTGCCCCCCTTCTGCCCACAGTTTTGTACCTTTCCCCATGACACTGAGCGTCCAGGGCACTAGATTTCGGATGGGCACGCCATCACGCCGGCTCTTCCAAGCACTGTGACTCTTTGGTGTGTCTTTGGGAATGTCAGTGCTGAATCTGTATCTGCACTCTTACAGCTGATCGCCGAGTGCCAGCACCTGAAGACCGAGAGGCAGATGGAGCCGCTGAACGAGGACGTGCTGCTGGCCATGGCGGACATGGGGCTGGACAAGGAGCGCACAATCCAGGTGAGACACCGCAGCCGGTGGGCATGTCCTGCCTGCTCCCCTTGGAGAGCTGATGGCCGTGTTTGTTGCTTATCACCCCTGGTAATGGAGCCACCTTGGCGCAGTGTGGAGCCCGTTCTATTGCTTGACAAAAACCTGACTGCTTTTCCCTTTCTCTTCCAGTCATTAAGAGCCGATGCTTACGATCACTACAGCGCAATCTACAGCCTGCTCTGCGACCGCCTCAAGAGACACAAGAACCTGCGCATTGCCCCCTCCCCGAGCATCCCCCGGACCATGACCTTCCCCACCTCCGCTAACATCCAGGTAGGTCCTGCCTTGCCTGCGCGGTGTGCTGCCGGCCCGCCAGCTGTGGGTGTCCTCACCCCGGCAGCACTGTCAAAACCTGCCTTGTCTGAGAGCTTCGTGTGTATCTGGGGCTCCAGAATCCTGGGCTGAGGAGCATTTTGCAGCTTAGCGAGTACCTTGTGTTAGCTTAGCGACCAAGGAGGAGTTGGAGCTGGAGTTCACCAAGCAGCACTGCCATGAGGTGTTGCTTCTGCAGTTTGTGCTGCTGTCCAAGAAATTTGCTTTAAGAGAGGCTGGGTCATAAGGGGAGCAGAAGAGATGCTGACCCTGCCTGAGGAGAAGGGAAGGAGGCAGGGAACTGAGGCAACCCCTTGAGAATTGAGAGCAAGCGGATCTTCACTGGCTCCAGGGTCACCTCCCAGTTCCCCAGTGCTTAGGTCGCTGCACTGAGGTTAGTCCAGCAGTGTTTGTGAACGGCTTGGAAGAGGTGCCAGCCTCAGGTCTTCTGACCGTGATCTCTCTGCTCAGCAGGCAGAACAGACGGGCAATGCCATGAGCATCAATGTGCCGCAAGTCCAGCTCATCAACCCTGAAAACCAGATTGTGGAGGTGAGCTACCCCCCTGAGGACCCCTGCACCTGCTTTTCCTGGGCTCACACTGAAGCCTCTCGCTTGATCCTCGCGTTGTGTTTCAACATGTCCCGTATTTTGCCTGCCCAGACCGACGGAACGATGAACTTGGACAGCGACGAAGGGGAAGAGCCATCGCCAGAAGCTCTGGTCCGGTACCTCTCGATGAGGAGGCACACTGTTGGAGTCGCTGACCCACGGTTCGTATCAGGCCCCAACTCCCTGATGGGGGATTAAGGGACGATTTACTCCTAGCGTGACTTCGGTCCTTCCAAGATGTCACAGATTCATTGATGTGATATATTGGTAGAGCACAGTAAAACCTTGAGGGGACTTGTGAGCTCTGGTGTACCAGAGTTGATACCTTTTGGGCTGGCAGTGGCCTCCAGTTCCTGGGCTGGCCGATGCTCTTCGCAGCGTGTCCCTCGGCCCCAGGGCTCTCCTCTGGCCAGGCCAGCGGGTGCCGAGTGCACGTGTCTGTCATAGCCTTTGGTTCCTTGCTCCTGCTGTGAGTGGCTTGGAGTTACCTCTGCAAAGCTGATTTTTGGTAACTGGAGAAAGAAATTCAAGGTGCTTCTTCAACAAAAGCTTTCATGTAAACGCCCTGGTCCCACGGCACAGCTTGGTTCGTGTTTCAGCCGACTGCCAGCAAATGTCCATGTGGAGGGGAGGAGAACAAATCAAAAGCAGCGAGTGGCTTGGCTGTTCCCTGGCTGCTCCCTGCGACCACCTCCCAGAGCAATAAGAAGCCTTTTAGTGGGGGGCAGCTGGGGTTGCTGGGCCTGCGGGCGGCTCTCTTCGCGTCACTGCTCATTCACCTGTCTGTGACTGTGATCGCGCAGGACGGAGGTGATGGAAGATCTGCAGAAGCTCCTGCCTGGCTTTCCCCGTGTCACGCCTCAGGCTCCCTTCCTGCAGGTGACCCCGAATGTGAACTTCATGCACAACGTGCTGCCGAGGCAGAGCCTGCAGCCCACGGGGCAGCTGGAGTACAAGGTACTGAGGGACACACGGGCTCCCCGACGCCGTCCGTGCCCCACCAGCGCGTGGGGGGTTGTGCTTGCACTTGCTCTCTCTCTTCGCCGCTTCCTTGGCGCCGTGAGGTTGCAGCCTGCCTGGCACCCAGCGCAGGGAAGCGGGGAGTTTAACGCTGCTTTTCCATCGACGCTGCCTCTCTCTGCCCCACGGCAGCTCGGAGATGTTGGTGATAGTCCTTCATCTCTGCTGACTCCTGGGTGGGCTGTCTTCTCTCGTGCCGGCGTCTGGGTGTGCGCCCCTGGGTCTGGGCTGTCAGGCTGCGCCGGTGCAGGTTTGGTAACGGCGCTGTCTGTGCCCCCCAGGAGCAGTCCCTGCTGCAGCCCCCCACCCTGCAGCTGCTCAACGGCATGGGACCGCTGGGCCGGCGGGCGTCTGACGGCGGGGCCAACATCCAGCTGCACGCACAGCAGCTGCTCAAGCGTCCCCGAGGTCCGTCTCCGCTCGTCACTATGACACCGGTGAGTAGCAGAAGGAAAGGAGAGAATTGGGGGTGTGCTTATAAATACCTTCTCCCACAGGCAGAGGTGAGCACCCTCGGGCGCAGCAGGCGGAGCAGTGGGCTCAGCCTGTGGCACTCTGTGAGCCCTGCAGGGAGCTCGCTGGCTCCTGAAGGCTCCCCTGCTCTGTGCCCTTGGTGGGGGAGCTGCAATGCTCTCCTGGAGCGAGCAGCCCAGAACATATCCCTCTCAGGAACTGACAAAGTGCTGCTCAACTTTTATTAGTGGCTGCTGTTCTCCTTTGCTGATCTAAGAGAAAACTAAAATGTCCATCCTGAGCATCAATGCCCCTTCCTTGATGTGTCTGTATTGATGAACTTCCCTGGTAGCACCAAGAGCAGCAGCAACAGGCAGTTGTGGCTGGGGAGGGAGGTCAGAAGGGGCTTTTGGTCAAGTGTTGTTGGTGCTGCCGGAGAGCTGACATCCATCCTTGTGCCAGCTCGCTCGGGAGGCTCAGGCGTCCCGTGCGCGGGTAGGCCCGTGCTGGCCGCTCTCTGGAACCCAGGGCTTCTCTTCTCTCCGCAGGCTGTGCCAGCAGTCACCCCTGTGGACGAGGAGAGCTCGGATGGGGAGCCGGATCAGGAAGCCGTGCAGAGGTAACTCCCGCTCGGTTCGTGTTTGCCCTCACTGCCTCCGAGAGGCTCACCCTGTGCTGCTCCACAGCTGAGTTCAGACACGAGCAACCTCGTCACGGTGACAGTGCCGATCGCAGCGGAGGCTCCGCGTTTCTCCTGGGTGTTGGTTGCTGTAGGCAGTCTCTCCTCAGGCAGCACCAGGCGCTTACCAAGCTGGGTTCCCCCGAAATGGTTTGCTACTCGAGCAGTAGGTTCTCCAGGCAGCCTCAAAATGCTAAATTCCTTTGCTTCGTGTGCACCAGCATGCAACCCACACTAACCTGCGCAGCGAGCCGTTCACCCCTCCCTGCTGAGCGACGAGGCAGGAAGATCTCCTCTGTGGCCTTGGCTGTCCATGCAGCTTTTGTGTCAAGACGTGCAGTAAACATCCAACTCTGATGCCTTACACAAAGTGAGCTTGCTGGAAATCTGGGTACCTCGAGCTTCTAATTGGGTGCAGGAGGCCTTAAAATAGTCTGCTCCAGTAAGGAAAGGTTTATTAGATGCTCCTCTTCTGTCTGCTCCAAACACACTCTGGGAAGCGGGTGGAATATGCTCGTACTTTCTCAAGCCATCAAAGCACTAACCATGTCCTTGCTAACATTTTCGTAGTAGCTTTTGCGTAGTTTCTTCTCTGCTAACCGGCTGGTGCACTACCTGTGGCGGGTGCGGTTACCGAGTGCTCCTACCTCTGCCCTCAAGCCTGAACAGCTTTCTGGAGTCCCCCCCAGTTTGTAGAGGCCGCCACCTCCAGTAAGGTAGCGTTTCCTCAGGAGCAGCGCTCGAGAGGACGATTCACGTCGGGGTTGGCTGCAGACAGAGTAACCCTGGGCGGGTGGAGGTCTTGCTCAGAGCCTTTGGAGCTCTTCTTCCAGCGCCCCAGAGCGAAGGGGGGATTTGGACGGTGGCTGTGTGCAGGAACAGACTGTGCAGAGCCTGCGCTGGGGCTCCCTGCACACACCTGAGCTTAGTGAACAGTCAGAGCTGGTAGACATGAAAGATCTCTCTCCCAGCCCTGCCTCAGAGGTGGCGCGGAGCACGTGGTGCGTTTTCTGCTTAGCCTTCTAAAACCTGAAGGTTTCAGCCTAGCCTTTAAAGCATTAGCTCAGCTGGAAACACAGTGAAAGCCCCGTGCAGTGTTCTGTAGGCTGCAAGCCTCTGTAGCGCTCAGACCCCACAGAAAGGCAAGTCTCCTCGACGCCACGGGTCGCCTTGCAGCTCTCGGCAGTGCTGCCCTTAGTCCTTTCACGCCGCATGTTGTTCTTCCACCAGATGGCTCAGAAAAAGCCCCGTCCAGGTTGTGTGCTAACTTGCTCTCCACCCCCTTGTGTTGCAACATGTCCGTAGTCATCAGAGAAGGGTAAATAGCATTAACAGCAGGGACAGATGCAAATATTTAGCTTCTGAGAACACTGCTCCCAACACTCCGTATGGAGCCACCAGCGAGCAGTTTTTGCCCTCCTTAATCTGACCTTGAAAACAGAGCAGAGCCTCTTCTCTGTTCCAGGGAACAGTTGCATCTCCTCTGAGCTTTGGGAAACTTGTCTTCCACCCGAAGCGCTGTTATAGCTCATGATTGGATTGTTCCCTGGAGGTCTGAAATAAAATGATCTTAGCAAACCACAACTGTAAAGCTCTTTGGGAAACTTTCCCCGCCTGCATCAAACGATTCTTAAACAGCTAATGGCGCAGGCTTTGGCAGGTTAGCGCAGCGCCCGGCGCTCGCCGTTCTCTTAACTCGCTGGCTTCTGCCTAAGTGGCTTCGGTAGCTGGTGAGGAGAGCCTGGCTTTGGGGGAGGCGACAGCTTCAGCGCTCGCTGCTCTTCTTGCTCCACAGTTGAAGCTACAGGGAGCGTTAGCAGGGGAAAAGAGGGATGGTGAGAAGTCCTTGTTAGTGTCCCTGGTACCGCTGGCCAAACGATCTTTGTCACTATTCCCGGAGCTGCCTCACTGCTGCTGGTTCACAGGGGCAGCAGCTGAGTTCAGAAGCCGGCGTTCATCCTGCGCGACCTTGAGCCGGGAGGTGCCAGCTCCCTGCGCTCGGCATGAGCCGGGGCGTCCCTCCACCCCTTCCTTATCTCCAGTGGCCCCAAGTCCCCAGCGTGACCACAGCCAGTAACGGCCAGTCCAGGGCAGCGGCTGTCAGAGCTGCGCGGCCCTTACCATGTCCTTGCCTAGGCTCCTAGTTTAGCCTCGTGCACTTCCCTGGTCTCTAGAGAGGTAGCAGAAGTCTCTGAGCTGCAGCCTTGGTTGAAGCCAGTGCTAGAGCCAAGCCCAGCCTCAGCACTGGGGGAAGGGACCCTCTTGTTGCTCAGCGCCCCTGCCCGGGTTGGCCCAGAGCGTGGCCCGGCCATTCCAGGCTCCTGGAGAGCAGAGCAGGGACTAGATGGCGCCCACGGGCCGGGCTGGCACCCGGCTGTCCTCTGCTCCTCTGCCTGCCTGCAGTCTTTGCTGGGTGGCCCTTGAGCACCCTTCCCCTGACCCGGGGTGTCCTGGGCTCGGTCCGGGGTGCAAAGGCCACCTCAGAAGCAGCGCAGCTCCGCGCCTGGTCTCTGGCCACCTCTTGCTGGGGTTATCTGTGACTCCTCTCTTGGCTCCTCGGGGCTCAGCGAGGCCCTGGCAGGGAGAGGCAGAGCTGCCGCCCTGCAGCGAGCCCACCTTGAGGGCAGGTAGTCACCTGGGTATTCCCAAAGGGATCTACCAGCCTTCCCCTCGAGGTGAAAGGGCCTTTCCTGCTGGGAAGAGCAAGGGCCGCTCGTTCTTTGACACTCTGCTCTTTCAGGCGGCTGAAACCACACTTGTCCCCTAAGCACTGAAGCCCTGGTGGTGTGGCAGGCATGGGCAGCGTGTCCGTGGTGGCGTGCCCACAGCAGCGTGCCTCTCCTGGCTGGTTCTGAGCACGGCAGCAAGCGTTCCTCCTTCCCGTGTGCTCTGGGTTATCTAATGCTCCCTGTTTTCGGAGTCCTCCCATCAGTCTCTTATAAAATGTGCTCCTGCTTGTTGCAGATACTTGGCAAATAGGTCAAAAAGGCACACTCTGGCCATGACCAACCCTACAGCTGAAATCCCTCCAGACTTGCAGAGGCAGCTAGGACAGCAGTCCTTCCGACCCCGGGCTTGGGCTCCACACCTGGTACCCGATCAGCACCGGTGAGTAACGGCACCGGCCCTTCGGGCAGCTTTGCGCCAGGACATCTGCTCACGTGGCGCCTGGAACGGAGCGCTGAGGACGTCCCGCTTGGCAGGGAGGGGAGAGGAGGAGGAGGAGGAGCGAGCACAAAGAGCAGGCCCGTGGAGCAGAGGGTGTCCCACCACGCTGGGAGCACGAGTTCTGCGCTGGCGCGGGCTCTGAGCCTGCGGATACAGCGATGCAGGGGCAGGAATGGGCCGGCTCTTCCCCTCCAGGCCTCTCTGTGTGGCTGGGGGTGATTTGCCGTCACGTAGGGGTTGGGAATGAGCTGCTCGATTTGGAGCAAAGCTCTTCTCTGTCAAGCTAGCAGTAGGTAGCAGATTTTCCACGGAACATTTCCGGGGCAGATGCAGGCAAAAGACTGCAGGACCGAGAGTCATCTACGCCAGAGCTTGCAAACCTCACTGTTCTGCACCAGAGTTGTGTGTTTTGACTGCGAAGTCTCCTTGCAAAGCTCCTCGAGAGCCGTTTTCTTTCTGATCTGAACCCCTGATGGGAACGATGTGGGGAAAGGAAGCTGAGCGGGGAAGAACGTCCCAGCTTCTGGGAAGGAGGGAACCGATGCAGACGGGATCAAAACCCGCTCGAAGGGCGTGGGCGGGGCTCTCCTGTGGGAGAGGGGTGTGAATTGGACACGGGGTCCTTGGCACAGCAGCAAACCGGAGACGCTAATGCCACAGAGGGAGCTTAAAACCTGCTCTCTGAGCCTCTCGGCGCCGGGAGCTCAAACCAGCCGCAAAGCGCAGAGTTTGCTGCCCGCGGGTCTCGCTGCTGGGAAAGCCGCCGCCTGCCAGGCTGGGTTGGTGCTCGGCCGCAGTCTCAGCCAGCTCACACTGGCAGGCTCCACGAAGCGCTTTTATTGGAGCCAGATACCTGCTGAGCTGAGCACTGATGTAATCAGCAGAGACAGGTGAACTCTGAGCAGACGGAGACAGTGCTAGTGCCACGCTGGAACTCCGGAGAACCCAGATAAGCGCCTCTAGCCTGAAGTTACTCCCTTGGAGAGGTGCTGGGGGGATGGGGAGGAGCAGGAGGGGAAAGGTTTCTAGGGTGACAGAAAAGCTGATAGGAATTGAAGCGCAGCTTGCCCAGCAACCAGCCTGTGCTGTGTCCTGCTCAGGACGGCTCCCTCCCGTGAAGGTAAGCTGGGTCGCTCACGCACCGCAGGAGCGATTTGTGACAATTGTGAGAACACACAACGGACCCTGTGAACCTGCTGGTGCCACCTCTGCCTCCTGGCTTCAGAGTGCTGAGGCCGTTCTCTTCCATCATGAGCAGGGTGGTATCTGCCCATTCCTCCCACGGTGTCATCACCTGTGCAATCACCCAAACTTCATCTGACCATGGCCTACATAGATTGACCCTTGTCCTGTCCAAGGCGAACCTGGCACAGAAACCACGTCAGCCTCGTGTCATCACATCAATGGAGCTCACTCGGGAGCGGCACCTGGGGTTTATTCGAGAAGTTAACGTGCTTTAAGCCATCTTACGTAGCTCCTGCTTTTGGTCACGATAACTTAGTACCTGAAAACAGAACTGCAGGACAGTTGTACAGGGCAGGACAATTGCTCTGCCTCGGCCACATGGGTTTGGGAGCCTCAGCACAACTTCAGCTGTAGCTTCTGCCTTCCTTCGATCGAAGGGGAGAGCAAAGGGCTCAGGGTGAGGGCTGGGGCAGCATCGAAAGGCAGGGGCATAGCTCTGTCCTTGGGAGACAGGTGTGTGTACTCTATAGAAAGTGCGGTACGTCCTGTCAAGGAGACCGAGTGACGAGATCTGAACCCGGTGTGCTGGAAACAGTCCAGTGCCAGTCACCTTCTGATAAGGGGGAGCTGCTCCAGGAGAAATGGTTTCGCTTCGTGGAGCAGGTTTCGCTGAAGAGCCGTACTTGGCGTAACCACCGCAGCGACTCACCCGGAGCAATGTGGCTCAGCACCGCAGCCGGGTGGGCTCCTCTTGGGTTCAGTGCCAGGAGATCAGAGGTGCTGTAAGGGCCATGTCTCCGTGGTCACCTCACAGAGGAAGGCTGCTGCTGGAGCCCGTACCGCTAAGTGTTGTTTTGTAGGTGGCATTGGCACAGAAGCCGCGAGGGTGGGCGGGGCAGCCTGGTTCTGTGCCTTGTCATGAGCACGGGGCCGTGTGTCTGGAACCCCAGCTTTGCTGGAGACCCTGCAGGCTGCACCTGGCCGTGGGGCGGGGGCTTAGTGCTTGGCTTTGATAACAGGGAACCCCAACTTCGGGAGAAAACAGCTCCTGAAAAAAATCTGGCTCCCTCTGATGGTGAAGAGGAAACCTCATTGTGAAGGAAAAGTGCCAAATACTGACCTGGCCATGTCTGCTTTTCAAATGGGCCCATTCTGATCGCCCAGTGCCGGGCGTCCAGGCGACTGGGAGGCTGCGTGTGGAGCAGCAGCCTGGTTACGGCACTGGAGAGATCTCCCCTCCCGCTCAGAGTTGGGTTCCTACCCCTCTTTTTGTAACTCAGCGCATCCCTAGGTGCTGCCACCGGCTCCCCCTGCTCGGAGGCTGCGGAGCACGGCAGGCTCCTCTCCACGGGCAGCAGATGTGCTCAGGGGCCCTGGGGAGCTGCAGGGCCCGGGAAGTGGCTGCTGAGGAGGTGAACTTTAGATTGTTTGGCTGCTGAATGATTTCTCTAAGCCTTTTCCGTCTGAGGGATGGACAAGGAGTTGCTGCCCATCTGGTTTGTGGCTGAGTTGTCTCCAGGCACTCGGTAATCCCGTTCCCTGTTCGCGGTGGTGATGGCCCCTTATTTCTTGATCTAAACCAGGGGGTGAACAGGCCGGGACAGGTTGGCCTTGGCTGGTGGAAGTGAAACGTTTGTGCACGGGAGCTGGTTCTTAGCCGGCCTCTCTAACCCTCCTGCCCATGTGTTCAGTTCTATTTACAAGGACTCCAACACTCTGCACCTCCCCACCGAACGCTTCTCCCCGGTGCGGCGCTTCTCGGACGGTGCTGCCAGCATCCAGGCGTTCAAAGCCCACCTGGAGAAGATGGGCAATAACAGCAGCATCAAACAGCTCCAGCAGGTAACCAAGCGAGGCGGGCTCCTCAAGAACTAATCTAATGGCTCAAGCAGGATTTGGCCCAGGGTGGGGTTTTCGCCTTGCAATGCGACAGAAATAGGAGATGCTCTTTCCCCCATGAAGTTCCCGTTGCCAGGGCCTCGTGTTTGCCGTTGTGTGGGTGCGCGATGGCACCAGCTTGGTGTCCTGTACACCCATCGCTGTTCTGTTGTCTAAGGCTCGAGCGAGCCGTGTTGTTACACACCCCATCCTGTCAAACGCAGTGGGTTAGGCCTTCTTGGCTGCCTTTTTCAGACCGCAGAGAGGTGCCTTTCTGCACAACAAACGTGCCACGCACAGAAAGGTCGCTTACAGGGTGGGCTGGATCTGTTACAGGAGTGCGAGCAGCTTCAGAAGATGTACGGTGGGCACATGGATGAGAGGACTCTGGAGAAGACCCAGCAGCAGCACATGTTGTACCAGCAGGAGCAGCACCATCAGATCCTTCATCAGCAGATTCAGGTACTGGAGCCTGCGGCAGAGCTCCCGCAGTCTCAGCCGAGATCTCCTGCCTTGCCCCGGGCAGGGGCTGGTGGGAGCCGGGAGGGTGGGTTGTCCTCCTTGCTGTGCTGCAGAGCTTCAGCCGCGGTGGCTGCACGGCTGCTGCGACAGCCAGAGCTCCAGTCAGGGGCTGTTTGAACGTGTCCTAATGACCAGTTGGTGTTTGCCAGATGTTCTGGTGGAGACCTTTCTGTTTGCAAACGCTTCTTGTTTTCTCCCGGTGCCTCTTTCAGGACTGCATCCGGCCCCCCCAGCCATCTCCACCCCTGCAAGCTCCATGTGAAAACCAGCCAGCTCTGCTCACCCACCAGCTTCAGAGGTAAAGGAACAGCTCTAGCGGAGCCCTGGGGAATGGTTTTTGCTCTTGCTCAAGCCTGAGGATGAGCTAACACTCTTGGAGGCTGGGGCTGGGTCGGAAGCGTGTCCATTAGCACAGCAGAGCCAGCTCCCGGCTGAACGTGCCCGGTCCTTGCAGCTGGATTCTGTCTGAAGGGCGTTTAGAAGCAGAGAAACGTGACTCAAAGGCACAAATCTACTTTGAGCGTGTTATTGACGGTTCTGCCTTTTGACTGGCTTGAAGATCTGCTACCTTCAGTAGCCGGTTTCTCTCGTGCGTTCTGCTCAGAGCTGCTGCTGGACACCTCTCACCTTCCCAGGCCCTCAGTTAGCGGCTGCCCTTGCCTCCGGCTCACCCTGCCTTGTAGGTGAGGCAGGAGAAGTCGCAGGACGGGACAGAGGGGGGATGCTCCCTGGCCACAGCGACTCAGGAGGCGAGCCACCAGTGTCCTTGTCCCCAGCCGCTGTGTTGTGCTCCCCACCAGTGTCACTTAGGCCAGGTGGCTCTGGGAAGAGCAGCTGTGAAGAGCTTGGGATCCCTGGCACGGGCTTTGGGGCGTTTGTTTAAAACGAGAGAAGGGCAGGGCTCGGTGTCAGCTCTCACAGCTGAAAAGGTGCCTTTGTGAGGAGCGGGCGTGACGAAGGGTGCTTGTCTCCCTGCGCAGGTTACGGATCCAGCCATCCAGCCCGCCCCCCAACCACCCCAACAACCACCTCTTCAGGCAGCCCAACAGCAGCCCCCCTCCCGTGAGCAGCAGCGTGCTCCAGCCCCACGGTAAGAGCCAGCTGCGCTCCTGGGCAGGCCGCCCGCCCGCACAACCGCACGGTCCTACCAAAGCCCCGGGGACGGCGGTGGGGGGATGCTGGGGGCTTCGGTTCCCCCCACGGCCCGGCCGTCGCGCGGTTTGTCGATGATGTAAAAGATTTTCCATCTGGCAGCGAGGGCTGGTGCTCTGGAGAGCTGGCGAGGAGCTGCCAGCTGGAACGTGCGCTTGGGTTTCTTGTCATAAGATCCTTGCTGATGGCTCCCGAGGGGGGAGGAAGGGCTGCTGGCCTCGGCTTTATGCAAATCTCTGTCAACTCCACTTGGTTTCTCTTTCCACGCGAGGGGCCGTAGCTGTGACCTTCGGGCACGGCGTGACGGAGCGCT
This sequence comes from Todus mexicanus, assembly GCA_013389965.1. Classification (NCBI taxonomy): domain Eukaryota; kingdom Metazoa; phylum Chordata; class Aves; order Coraciiformes; family Todidae; genus Todus; species Todus mexicanus. The sequence goes on along the minus strand of WEIS01057259.1, from coordinate 25,928 downwards.
CGGGAGCAGCTCCCCTCGCCGCCCGCAGCAGCGGCAACTCCCGAGCCTTGCCAAGGCTGGCGCGGGTGCTGAGGGTCTCTCCGTTCCTTGCAGGTGCCGCCTCCCAGTCGCAGTTCCAAGGGATGCCGTCCCACACCACGCTCTTCCCGCAGTCCGGTAACTGTTCCCCTCCCCCGGCCATGGGGCTGACGTGCCTGGGCCTGCAGCAGCAGTCGCAGCCTCAGCAGGTCACCATCCAGGTGCAGGAGCCCGGTGACATGGTCGGTGCCAACCTCCTGCCGGGGGCCTCGGTGGCCGGGCAGGGCCTGTCGTCCCACACGCGGGGCATCCCCCTCAGCCCCAGCGCCAACCAGCTCCAGCTCCAGCACCGCGCCAGCCTGATGGCCTCCCTCTCCTACGGCCACAGGCAGCTCTCCAAGCAGCTCAGCGCCGACAGCGCCGAGTCGCACAGGTAAGGCCGGCCCTGCGCCGCCTCGCCCAGCTGGGAGCGGGGAGGAGGAGGAAGAGGGGACCGATATCTTGGGCTGAGATGTGGTTTCCCCTCCAGCCCGGCTCTGTGCTGGTTTTGGGGAGCGGGCTGTCTCCGTGCCCCTGGGCGGCAGCTCCTGTGCCGAGCCGGGAGTTGTGACACCTTCTCTTCCGTTCCTTGCAGCCTGAACGTGAACAGGTATCCCCCCGCCAACTACGACCAGGTGCACTTACACCCCCACCTGTTCCCGGAGCAGCCTCGCGTTTCCCCCAGCAGCTACAGCCCCGCGGGAGGAGTGGGCTTCCCTCCGGCTCAGCAAGCCCTGAAAGTCCCGCAGCTCGACCAGTATCCCAGTTTCCCTCAAACTGCACATCAGCAACAGCAGCACTACACCGCATCGGCACTACAGCAAGCACTGTTGTCCCCGACGCCCCCCGACTACAGCCGACACCAGCAGGTACCGCACATCCTCCAGGGACTGCTCTCCCCCCGGCACTCGCTCACGGGGCACACGGACATGCGGCTGCCCCAGGCAGAATTTGCACAGCTCATCAAACGGCGGCAGCAGCAGCAGCAGCAGCAAGAATTCCAGGAGTTGTTCAGGCACATGAGTCAAGGGGATGCCGGGAACATGGGCGCCAGCGTGGGACAGAACCTCTCGGAGCGCCAGTCGTTGTCTTTGCCTTACCAGAGTGCCGACACGTACCACCCGCAGAGCAGCCCCCAGCACCTCTTAAAAATCAGGGCTCAAGAATGTATCCAGCAGGTCCCCGCCGCGGTGCCGCCGCACGGATACGTCCACCAGCCGGCCCTGTTCCACTCGGAGAGCATGGAGGAGGACTGCGCGGGCGAGGGGGCCAGGGACAGCTTTCCAGACAGTAAGAGTTCGAACACATTGACCAAAGCTTGCCACGAGAGCTCTCTGCTCATAAGCGCAGGAGGGCACGGGGACCCCGAATCCTTGCTAGGAACTGCTAATCATGCGCAGGAGCTGGGGACGCAGCAGTACCGGCACCAACCCGCGGCCGCCTTCGGTCGGAATAAGGTGCCCAGCAGAGGTAAGGCTTTTCCCACTGCCCAGGAGATGAGGCGCTGGTCCCGCAGAGCCCAGGCGTCCCTCGCCCTCCTGCCCCAGGACACCGTCCCTCCCCGGCGTGGCAAGGGTTCCGTGACATAGTTTGCATAGCGCGGAATTACCCGGATTCTTCAGATTTTTGTGGCCCTCAGTAAATTTGCAGGTGTAGTGTCTGTAATAAACAGCGTTAAATAAGGAGGGAGCCCGATCGGCCGCTGCTCTTGGGAGTCTGACCTACTTCTGCGAGCAGGCCAAGAGCAGCCCCAGTGCGCTGCCGTCTTTTAGGGGTGCTGAGAGCCCTCCACACGTTTAATCTCGGTGATGTTCCCCGTCCCGTGTAAACAACAGAGTAGGAAGAGCGAGGCTGTGAGCGTGCCCCCGACCGCAGCCGCGTGTCCTCCTCCTCAGAGCAGCCCCTTGAGCCCGGTATTGCTAAAGCTGCTGCAGATGTGCGCGGGAAGAGCGGCGTAAACAGCCGAGGGCTGCGGCCGCCTCGCAGCAGCTCTGGGGAGCAGCGGCAGCAGCGAGGCTCCAGCCCTGCTCGGACTGGAAGGGGTCGGTTCTGGAGAAAAAAGAGAGTTGAAACTTGTCGTTAGCGTCCGAAAACCTTTTGTGCTGGTTGGAAGCTGCTGCGCCTCTGCTCCTCGGCGGCTGCGTTGGCAGCAGCGCGCTGTAAGAGAAATTCCTGCCTGGGCTGTAATTACGGGCCCTCTCCGCACAAAAAACACCCTCCCGGCCCCTCGCGAAGGGAGCTTCGAAGAGAGGCCTTCCCGGCTGAGCCGGGCGGATCAGTATTCACGGCAGGAGCTGCTCCGAAGCCACCCGCTTGCCCTTGGCACAGAGCACCCTGCTGCGGAGGAACCGTGTCCTGGGCACAGGAGGCGCGGCTTTGTCTGGGGACACAGGCCGGGTCTGTTGGGAAAGTTCTGGGCTGGGACAGGCTGGCTCGGAGGGCAGCGCGGCTGCGCCAAGCCCCGGCCCCCCAGCGCGTGTGTGGGGGTGGGGATGAGGCACCTCTTTTCTGAAATCACCTTAAATTTTGGGTTCCCCCACATTCGCTGTCGGACTTTGGGTTCCCTGCCCAGCCCCAGGTCAGGCAGAGCCGGGAGCTCTGGGGGTGTTTGGTACCAGAGCTCGAGTTTGCGTCTCGCGTTCCTGGACCGTTAGGTGAACAACAAGGTCTGATGAAGTCAGGAGCTAAATCTCTGCCCACGTACCGGTGGTGTTGGACTCGGTTACCCAAGGGAAAAGGACTTTAGACTGCAAGGGTTTGTAAATGAGTAAAAGCAAGTAAATGTTTACGAGCGGCGTTGTGTAAGCCCTTCTGATAGAGCTGTTGGGACGGCTCATGTAGTAAACTCTGTCCTGAGATGTGGCCGCTCGCTCCGCTGTCCTCCTGCCTTCCATAACCCACTTGGAATCAGGCCTGCGCTGCTCTGGCTCCAGGCAGAGCCACATCCAAGCAGCCGGGTACCATCACCGGCAGCTCCAGGGTGCAGAACGCCGTGTGTGTGCCCTGCAGGGTGTTACGAGCCCATCCGGGGGGTCTTCTCTCCTGCCCCAGCTCGCCAGAGGCGCTCTCCCCGGAGCGCAGTGTAACTTTGCGGTGGTTCAGGAGTATTTCTGCCTTCCCAGGGCACATGTCGACCCTGATCAAAACCCCCTGGCTTGGCTGTTGAGCATCTTGGGGGCCGTGAGAGTGTCGACCAAATGTGCTTTCGGGATGTGCCTTGAGCTGCCTTTGAGCGGCTCTGCTCCGGTTTTGCTCCAGCCCAGCCACGGCCGGGCTGGGAATGCTGCCCGTGGGAAACCTGCCTCGCCCGGGCGCTGAGGAGCCGAGCTGGCGGCGCTGGCCCTGCCCGCCGTGCCAGCATCACATGCCGCACCGACACAAAGGCTGCCTGGCGCGGGAGCCCCGGCCCCTGTGGATGCGGGGATGAAAGGCGCTGCTGGAGCGGGCTCGGGGCGAGGAGAGGGGCCTGAATTGAGGCCGTCCCGCTCCCCTGCGCCCACACCCCCAGAGGTGCTCTGCTGGCACCGGGTGCCTTTCGGGTCAGGGCTATTCCAGGCCGAGGGGATTCGTCCTGCAGTGCCTCGGCCCCTGCAGCGCGGGGGCTGCTCCGGGGCTGTTTGCGGAGCTGCAGGAGCAGCCCGATGGCCCCGAGAACCGTTCCCACAGTTGGAGCGGCGTCCCGAGCAGCGCGTGGGTGGCACAGCTCCGCCAACATCTGTTACCTCATGTTTTCCTTCGCGCCTTTCCGGGAAAGCTGACTGTTAACCGAACGTAACCCCGCGGTTGTGCAAAGGAAGGGGGGAGGCTGCCTGCATCCTCGGCCACCCCGGCACCGCGTTTCTGCGGGACTCGCGTCTCCGAGGCCGGCGGGGCACGGCGAGGGCTCTGCTAGCCCTGCTCGCCCACCCGGCAGCGGCACCGGGAGCTCAGGTGGCAGATGAGCCGGGGATGGGGTTTCGTTCGGATGCGGGTGACCTTAGAGACAGGCCTCTTTGGGCAGCGCCAGGCAGCTGCGGTCCCAGCCAGGAGGTGTGGTGTCCTGGCACGGCAGGAGTTGGCTTTCCGCTGGCCGGAGCCCCACGAGAGCCGATGGCTCTGGCCGAGGGATCTACTTGGGGCTGTGTCATCCCAGGGCAGCTCCCCAGCACCGGTGGCCACGTCGGCATGTTTGTGCTCGGCGGGACCGCTCGCCGCGCGCGAGCTGTTTACGTGCGCCGGGCTCGGCAACAGGCTCCCCCACACCTCGGGACTTTCTTCAAAACATCACGTACTTGATGCCGGGAGGTTTCGCTTGATAGGAATGTAGCCTTTACCCTCGGTCATAAGAGCTTGCGGTGCAGATGGACTTTGCCAGGCAGAGCACTCGTGTGCTCCCGCAGCCAGATTGCGGAGGGCAGGGAGAAGTCATCTGATAAAAGCGAACATCCCGGCCAACTCTTCCAGCAGGATTGTGTTGCTGACAATTGCCAAGGGGCCCTGCTGGAACGTCCCGTGTCGGAGGCTGGGGGGAGGCTCTTGTGTAACCAAGTGGGCGACGCAGGGAGGAGGGAGGAGGTGAGCTGGGGCCCGAGGGAAGATGGCAGCGCTGAGGGGCAGCAGAAGGGCTCTGATTCCTGGCCAACGTCCCTCTGATGTTGGGCTGCCTTGGTAGGCCAAATTTGAGACAACCGTCTTGGGGATCCTTGGGATTTGGGGCTGCCCAAGCTCCAGCTGGGGGACCCTGGTGCTGCATCGCTTCAGCAAGAGCAGCTGGGGGGTCCTTGCCACCCACCAGCCCTCCCATCTCAGCCCCGCCGTTGTGCTGTGGCACCCGGAGCTGCGAGTTCCTTCTGCTCATCTGTGGCTTTTCTGTCTCCTCAAGAATCCATCGTTGGGAACTGCCTGGACAGGAGCTCCCCTGGCCAAGCGATGCAGGTGCCCGACCACAACGGGCTGGGCTACGCAGCGCGACCCACCTCCAGCGAGCACCCGCGGCCCAGGACCCTGCAGCGGCACCACACCATCCAGAACAGCGACGATGCCTACGTAGGTTTGAGGCAGGGCTGAGGGGCGACGTTTGAGGCATCGCTCGGGGAAGGCGCACCCCGCTCTGCGGCGCTGCTGACCATGGCGAGCCGGGCGACGCTTCAGCGCGGCCAGTTGGCTTAAAACCGAAAAGCCTTTAGCGGAGCGCAATGCGGCCGTGCTCCTCCTCCGCTCACGGGCGGTGGCTGTCGCTGTGGCATCTCTTCTTTCCCCCCAAAGTCCTTCTGGTGGAGCAGCGTGGGCCTGGCTCTGGGCACAGAGGCTTTGCAGACACGCTGAGCCCAGCTTTCGGTGCTGCAGAATGAGCTGGCCGCGGCAGCCCGGGCTGTGACCAAGGGCAGAGAGTGGCTGCCCTGCTCCCCCTGTGCTTTGGGCCCCTGGCACCATCCTGCCCAGACCTCGATGGGCTCTCCTGCAGCTCCCTGCTGCTGCGAACCAGAAGGGCTCTTCCGTGCTTAGCTCTGCAGAGATCTGGAAGGGACCCAACGGTCCAGCCTGTTCTTGTGTTGAGGGGACATCAGCTGCCCCCGAGCTGTGTCTGGTGGACGGTTTTTACTTAGAAGCTCTCGCTGAAAGCTGCCAGAAGCTCCCCAGGCAGCCCGTCAGAGCCGGGGCAGCCGCGGGGAGCCCCATCCCGAGCCCCTCTGACTCGTGTCCCGCTGTCCCCACAGGTGCAGTTGGACAATTTGCCTGGAATGAGTTTGATGGCAGGAAAAGCGCTGAGCTCTGCTCGGATGTCCGACGCCGTGCTCAGCCAGTCGTCGCTGATGGCCAGCCAGCAGCTGCGCGACAGGGAGGGCGAGGGTAAGGACCTGGCCGAGCTGCCGCGGCCTGGCACGGGGCTGAGGGGTGCTGCTGGGGGTCGGGAGCCAAGCGGACCGGCTCAGTGTCAGCAAAGGCACCTCTCATCACAGCGAGCAGTGCCTGCAGGGTTGAGCAATGCGGGATGGGGCCGCTGGGAGCGGTGGTCTCGGCAGCCCGATCCCTCCATGGGAGCTGTGCGGCCTCGGGGCTGCTGGTGCAAACCCTGTCCTTGGAACGTTCTCACAGAATGCGGGGAGAGTTTGGAAGGTCAAGAGCATCCCAACCTGGGCGACGGCAGCCAGCACCTGAACACCTCCTGTTACCCGTCGACGTGCATTACGGACGTCCTGCTGAGCTACAAGCACCCGGAGGTGCCCTTTGGGATGGAGCAGGCGGGGGTGTAACCGGGAGGGAGTGAGTATCCCTGCCTCCTCCTCCTCCTCCCAGCTGCCCGTTGTGTGTGTCTCCTGCCCTGTCCCCTCGCTCCCAGGGGCCGTAGCATGAGGGTCCGCACTGGGAGGGCTGCGGGGGCAGGGGATGGCCATTGCCCGGTGCCTCCCAACATCTCTGCCGCTTCTCTCTCCCTCTCGCAGGTTTTCTGTACAGCTTTGAAACGAAAAGGTCCATTTTAAACCAACAGTATCTAGCAGCATCGCGCCAAATCGCCGTAGTATTTCTGACTAACTGGAATACCATGGCCCCTTTCCTCAGCATCACTTCAGCCAGCGTGTCGTTCCTTTGGGTTCTCTACATTTTGCCATGTTTGCCTGTAACTCCAGCTATCACCGAAGTAACCGGACAACCCGAGTCCTACCCGTCGGCAGAGGATTCACGGAGCCTGAGCACTGAGGCTGCTTCGGAGGCCTCGGACTGACCGGAGCCCGAGGGCTGCTCTGGGAGCCCACCCAAGCTGGGCACGGAGCAGGCGGGGTCCAGGGGATCCCGGCCGCCCCCAGGCCGTGCTCTCCTTCCACTCGCGGGGTCCGACGGGACCCCGGCCGCCCGCAGGCCGTGCTCTCCTGGCCCCGGTGGGGGGCGAGGACGGTGCCAGCCCGACCACGGCTCTTCCCGTGCCAGCCCAGGGCTCCGGCCGGCGGCGGGGAGCACCCACCCCCCTGGTGCAATACGCTTCTCGTCCCATCTCTGTCTGCTTCTGTCCCTCCTCTCCCTCTGTGGGTCCGTGTGCTGAGAGGATCCCCTCTCCCCGCCCCTCCTGCCCTCTCCTTTCCAAACCCCCGTACGACCTGGGCTTGGTTTTTTTTTGTTTTCTTTTTCCTGGCTTCGTGTAGGGAAGACGGATTTTTCTTTGTTTTCTTGGCTTCTCCTCCTTGATCACGTAGGGAGTTGGGGTGGTTGTTTTTTTTTTGGTAAATGTTGTTTTATTATTATTGTTATTAATAAAAGGCAAAAGGAATTTCTGTTCGAGAGAAATTTTTAACTAGATTCTGTTCTATATGAATTGTGACTTGCACCTTTTGTTCAAAAGTGTTTTATTTCTGTTCATGACATTGTACTTGTGACTGGTTTTCTCTCTGGTGCCAGTGGCGACAGTGGTGTTCTCCTCTCTGCAGTTCAGCCGCGCGTAGAGCTCTCCTCTGTCCTCCTCCCCACCCTCTCCTCGATGGCCAGAGCGAGCAGCACCCCCCGGGGCCGGGGCTCGGGAGCACTCGGGGTCATCGTTGCCTTGGGGAACTTTACAAGCTACAGCTCAAACTCTTCTTAAGTGACACTTTTCTGGGATATTTTTAAAAAAATATTGAAAAAAAAAAAAAAGGAAAAGCCGACCCAGCCCTCCTGAATTTGCACAGCAGGAAGGAAGCGTGAAACCAGCACGGCAGAGG